>BPLR01011755.1:0-23811 GCA_021605095.1 Caerostris extrusa | reverse complement strand
AAGTTACGTACAAGCTGGATTCAATATAGGGGACAGAGACTTTTTTATGTTGCCTGAGGAGTTGATGATTTCCAAAAGTGGGCTGCAAGATTATTTGGTTTGGCCACCCCTGATCTAGACAGCTTCCCATGAATCCAAGTGGATTGATGGAAGAAGGAAAGAGGGCAGCTTTCTGTTGGGAGATGGAGCACCCGCGTAGGTAGAAGCATGACTGGGCCCGTGCATGATTTTTGTTAACAACTACAATACACTTATATTTTGGTACTATACTTGAAACTATAAGAGAGCTACTAAGTGTGTCTACACTATACTACAACTATATTTCTTTTTTACTACATATGCGTTTACTATGTGAAGTGGCGTTTTACCAGAATATTTTCAACCGTTAAATAAAAAATGGTGGTATGCAGGTTTCAGTTTCGAGCTCTGGTGAAAGCATTGATGTGTTTGTGTGGTGGTTCGAATCCAGCTGTAAGGTGGTACCCGGCCTTCTATGACTGTGTGCTCACGGAGCCAAAAGTCTGACTTACTATTAGACTCCCATCAACAGTTGCTTCCTGGCCTCGCTTTACACATATGGTTCCCTGGTAACATAAGTAAGGGCTTGGCCTGCCCGCCAAGTGGGATCTGAACAACAATAAATTTCGAAAATATTTATGAAATATTGAAAATGTATCAGAAAAGGGTGGGAAAGTTTTGTTTTTATGTATATGAAACTATAATTGTCTCATTGTTTGGAATATAAGAACTATCCATTTCCTACAAATTAATTAAAACAAAGTATTACTCATAATCTAAACACTTTTTTCTTTGATTTATACTGAATTTCTCATCGCGCTATCACTAAAAATCACTATTGTAAAATGAAATATTAGCTTTTTATTGAATTCATATTCGTTAACTATGCTAATTATCTCACAAATGCATTAAAGCATTAATTAAAATTCTCAATACATTTTAAATACAAAGTTAAAAGTTAAGGTTATAATTAAAAATGATATATTTTTACTCTACATATCTTTTCATTGAATTAATTATCAACTTGATAAATTATAATAGTTAGTAGAATGAAAGTCCTTGAAAAACAATAACTACAAACTATATTTTAATATGAATTTCAAAATTTAATTAAGCAAATATTATCATCCAAACTAATATACAAATTAATGATAATAATTACCTTTAATTTTAATAACTGGTTTAACAAACAATGTTATTTTTCCACATCTATATTGAGCACTTTCTTGCACATAATGCAAAAACGTTTTTACTCTTAATTAAAAGCTGCCCATTAAAAAAGAATAATTTTAAATAATTATGCTCATTTAACAGTTTTTTCAACAAAGTACTCCACATCATTATAGATTTGCTCCATCAGTTACTCCAAATGACAGTTTTAATGAGTCATTTAAATATTATCATAATTTGTAAATGACACAAATGACAGATCTTTGCTACAGATATCGATATTTTCCTATGTGCAGAAAACTGAGGGAATTCATTTATGTTTTCAATTTTAAATAAAATATAATAAATTTTTATTTTTATTTTATTCATTTTTATTCATTCATTTTATTCATTTTCATTTTTCATTCATTTTATTCATTTTCATTTATTCATTCATTTTATTCATCACAACTACCATGTACTCAAAAATGTATTTAACTAATTTATTTAATGCATGCAATCGAAGTTTCATTAGATAAAGGCATTTATCATAAAAGGAGCCTTATGGCAGAAGTAAATGGCGCTCGGTGCCGCAGGTTTCGTGTCCGAGTCCCGGCAGTTCCATGGATTGTTGTAGTGGTTTGGAATCACTTTATTAAACCGTAGGTTCTGGTGTAATATGACTGTAGAGCGTTGGAGCAAGGGCTGACAGCCCTACCCAGTAAAAACAAAACATCGCCTGCCTCGAAACCTGCCAGAAGGCAGACGGCCTTGACCCACCATGGGGCTGTCACGTCTCTAGTGATGATGATGATGATAATTTGTCATAAAACAATATTTTGAATTATCAAATTAGTCATCATTTAATATTTACACTCGGGGCCTGAATGCCGAGTGGTTAACGCTCTGGCGCACAGTACCAGATTTAATGGGGTTCGAATCCCGGCGGTGCCATGGGTGTTTGTAGTGGTATGAAATCCACTTTAAACTGTAGGTCCCGGTCCTATTAGGATCGATGGCTTTGTTGTTGTGAGTCGTCAATGTCCGGCAGCGCGGGACGGACATCCCATGAGTTGTAGTCTACTCATGTTGTTGTTTGTATCCTCATTTCAGGAAGGAATAGGGGACAGCCTCTGTTGTGTAGAGCACACACAGGTAGAGGTCTGACTTCAGCTCCGTGTAGAGGAAGAAGGAGGAGAGTGCCTTCCGGGTGGACTTTTGGGGGGGAAGATCCCCGCATTAACGTATTGTATAGGACAGAAACCGGACACTCCACCTGGCAAAGTAGTCCGACCGCCAATCAGTTTGCCACCGTTTTTAGTGTTGTGATTATCTCTTAAATGTCTCTTTGATTTGCGGTAATTTTTTATTACAATTATCGATATTTGACAGATACAGCATTAACCAGGATGCAATGCTGAAATCCATTCAAAATTTGTAACCACTTGGAGTTTTACTCCCTGCTTTTCATGACCAGTGGGAGGATGCATATCATTTGTTGTGTCTAATCCTCAGTGTCCTACAGTGTGGGATGGACGCCCCATGAGTAATCTACTCATGGATAGAGGGCAGCTTCTGTTGTGAAGGAGCACCAGTAGGACCAGCTCCCGAGTTCGCTGACGAAGGAGGGCAGTGTCTTAAGGGAGAACTTTTAGGAGGAGTTATTCCAAATTTGGGTATCGTATGAAAAAAAACCCAGAAAACTCCCACCAGGTAGTCTGACTAACGAGGCAGGATGCTGAACAAGGATGTGTAGCAAGTTTTCTAGGATATGCAACTAACATAAAGTTAATATTTAATATTTTATACTGAAATATTGACAAACAACAATCTAGTTGTTGTTGTTTCTTATCCCACTTGGTCGACAGCAACATCTACACCAAGTCCATGAACTCGTGTGTTCGCATAGAAGAAGGAGAGGGGCCAGTAGGTAGAAGTCTGACTTGCATCAGTGTCGCCGAAGAATGAGGGCAGTTCTTTCAGGGAAGACTTTTAAGGAAACTACCCCCATTAGCTATCGTAGGGAAGAAAACACGCAAAACACCCACTCTTAGTAATCTGACTAATGATCCAATATTACAAAAGCCATCGAACCTCCTCGTTTTTTGAAACAGTGCCTACAACAATGATGCCAACAAATTGAGCCTCCGTCCTAATGCTCACCAGTGACGCACGTTATTACTGAGTCACGAATTTGTGTATTTTGAATATATTTCATTGCGTATAACACCAACTCTTTAAAAGTAGATTCATGGAAAATTAGTTACAAAAGTATTAATAAAATCAAAATACCCGCCTGTCGCTCTACAGTCATATTAGACCGAGACCTAGTGAACTCCAAACCACTGCAAACATCCATGTCACAGCCGGGACTCGAAGCTGAAGCATGTGGTATCCAACGCCAGAGCGATAGAAAAACTGATCTAATCAGTTTAATTGTCTATGCAAGGCATTCTGTTAAAATGGGCACCGATTCTACTCGTTTATCAATATAATTATAATTTCTGAGTGATAAACGTACGCTTAACCTGTTACATGTTAGAAAACATCACCCTGACTATGAAAATTAAAAAAATTTAATTTCAATTAATTTTAAATAGGTGCAGCAGGGCTTGAGCTCAAATCCTCTGCAGACGTCCATTTCAGTCACTGCTTTCAGAAACGAGTAGACTTAATAACAAATGTGATAACGTGTGTAAGCATTTATTATAGACAGTCATCCTGCTAATGGGAGTTTTTCCAGATTTTCTTCCATTTGACACGAAACTGTGGAGCCGTTACCTAAAGGTAACCTTTAGGGGCATAATATAAAGTAATAACCCTTTCACGATTTTTAGGGTGAATGTACGCTTTATACATATAAAACAAAACGGAATTGTTTGCTAAAATTGATTTATGGGAAAGAAAACAAGTAATATAAAAAAAGATTTGTTTCAATTTCTACTTTTTTTCACTCTATTGCAGAAAGTCCTTTTTATAATAATTTTCATTCATTTTTTAAGTTTGTCTGTGCCATCTGTTGGTAGATACATGCAACTTAAGTCTAAAAAAAAAAAAAATAAAATAAATTAATTAATCTAATTGAGGAATTAATATTTGAAAACTGCATTAATATCCAGTGTCATCCACTACAAGTAAAAAAAAAAATTATTTGAACATGAGTGGAGGTATTAAAAGTATTTTACGAACGATTGAAAATTTGAACAAGATATATAGGAGAGTGTGAGCTAATAGAAGGAATTGAAAAAAAGAAACAATAAAAACAGAATATAAAGTCATAAAAAATTATTTCACCAAGTAGAAAAAAAGGAACTTTTTTTAAAAAGATTTTTTTATATAAATATTTATTCATAAGTGGATATGCATTTAAAACAATATTCTTTCGACAGAATAGTTTTCAACCGTTATATTAATTTTCCAACATTTCATGTTGCCACCACAAAAACTAAAAACGAAAACTATAGTACTTTAAAAATTTATTTTTGAATGCAAAATATTCCTTCTTGATAGAAAAGCACCCTTCGCAAATTATTGATCGAAACTAAAATAAAATTTTTACAAAATCATATCATAGCGTGTTTTACATTTATATATATATTATATATTAAAATGGAGCAGATGAGGTAGTTATCACTTAAAAATTTGATTAATTAAAACCAATTTTTTCACTTATTTTCTTTTTATGAGGTATCTTTTTAACTTTTTTAAAAAAAAAATTTTTTTTTTATCCTACCCTCAATTTTTTTTTTTTTTTTAAAATTGTTTTATACATTTGCATAAAAAATGATACAAGTGGAAAAATTCCTCAAATTTAAAGGAAATACAAAGTAAAGCCTCATGTCAAAGAAAGTTGGGTCATGCCAACTTAAGTCAATAGGTAAAATTTTAAGGAAACCAGTTTTTTTCAGGTGATGCAATATTTTGAACTAATTAGTTTTTAATAATTGGTATATATATATATATATATATATATATTATAGGTTTCGAGATGAAGACTCGGTAGTTGGGCATGGATGGTTTGCAGCGGTTTGAAATCACCAAACCCTAGGTTCCGGATTCAATATGACTGTAAAGTGTTAAGCCTGTCATAAAATTCCTGTCTCAGAAATCCACCAATAAGCAGATTTATTTGGCCTACTATGGGCTGTAGTGATAGGGAATTAGTTATTTATATATTGTAGCATTTTTTGTCCAGGAATATATATTCTTTAACAATATATGTATATATATATATATATATATATATATATATATGTATATATATATTTAATAACAACCTATCACCAAATTTTGGCAGCAGAGAAGCAGTATTTTGATTGGTTAAATGGCTATATTACATAAAAAATTAGTGTTTAGTACTAATTAAGAACAATATATCTCCCCAATCTGATAGCAGATATTTGGTATCAGGTATAAGGAGACTAATGAAATTAGCGATTGTCTGTGAAACATTCACATGTAATATGGACTATACCATGAGTTGTTCCATCATGATTGGTAATAGCCGATGAACTGAGAAAATGTCTACTCAAATGAGAAGTGAGAGAATTGACACATTTCTCTTGACAGGTTTGGTTTTTGACGGGTTTGACAGGGTTTGGAAAAAGGAGAGAGTTCTGCGACGAGTCGACGAAAAATGTGGTTAGTGACAAAACAGGCCTGAGTGCCGCCTGTTTTCCAAAAGCGAACATCTTGTGGTTTCGTGTATCACATTATGTAATAATTAAGGTCTACTGCAGACCAAACAATTAGATTCAATGTAGACAGGAAAACTCTGAAAATCTCCGACCTTTTGGAGTAAACTGCACTTGTGATATAATAGCGCACTTGAGATCAAATTTATATTTTGTATTCATTTTCTTGTACAACGTAATCCGAGTTCTGTATATATAATAATACTTGTAAATAAAAATTAAAAACTTTCCCATGATTCTGAATGTGGCCCTCTTCCTTCTGAAAGTGGACCTCTTGAAGCTGTTATAGGGTCCAGTATATGCTGAGACATTTGCAATACAACATAATATATACATACTAATAAGGATTTCTTTTTGTTCCAGAACGTGGTAAACGAATTTCGAAGCCATAATAAACAGTTGATGTAGTTCAAAATGCATGTTTTTGAAAAAACTTCGATAGAAATGAAATAAGATGCTATGAAAATTGGATTCAAGCGTACGCAAAAGTGCAATAAAGGGCTGCAATTGACATTACTCACTTAGCACTACCCAGGGGCCCGTGTGGCTTGAAAATAAGCCACGGACGTGGAGTAACAATGCCCCCGCAACGCTCTACGGTCCTATTTGACCGGGACCTACGGTTTAAAGTGGATTCCGAACCACTACAAACTCCTATCTTCAACGCCGGGATTTGAGCCCGATACCTGTGGTACTGAGCTAGAGCGCTAGCCACTCGGCCATCAGGCCCATAAAAAGCAATCTTTAATGAAGAAAATTTATCACTTTGTTTGTTATTCTGTTTTTGCATAAATGGCAATCTTCTTAGCTAAAAGCAAGTTTACATGGAAGTATTGTTTTGTGTTGTCGTTCTACGGTCACACTTTAGTGTTAGCCAAGGCCGGGACCTACAGTTTAAACGTGGATTCGAACGACTCACAAACAAACATCCATACCGCATAAACAAACAGCTATGGTACCAAAGGCCAGTGCGCTAGCCTATTATTGGCCCAACACTTCTTTTACATGGAAGAAGCCTGCATGTTAAATGTGAGATTTTACATCATCTGCCTTTTTATAATAATCACTACAGAAGATCAGAGGAATAAAATAAAAATAACAGCTCTAAGATCTAAAGATATTTTGGGTTTATTCCATAGGCATGGAAATTTTTCGGTTCGGTATTGGTGTTGAATCAAAGTCTTTTTCATTGCGATGTCCATAGTGATTTTCATAAGTCTTTCTGGTCCTTTTAAGAATAAAATGAAAAAGAAAAAAGTATTGAAAATGTGCTCAATTTATTCAACCACTCAGCACTGCAAACAAATAAAGAAGTCATCTTAAGCATTTTCAAACAAGCTTGACTTTTGGAAACCCCATAACTCACTCCTTTGTTCAGGGCTTTGGAGTAATAACCCCACCGACGAATTCATCATCAGGTTTTCGGTTGTTTTATTAAAAAGAAAGGCGAGCTAAGTGGAGAAAGACCGATCCGTGACTAATTAAGCCCGATATCGATCGATTGTGCCATTATTCCAGCAGCCGCGGAACGCCCCCACCCTAGCAAGGAAAGGCCTTTCTTTGGTTTAAGAAGTTAACTAATTATCGGCGCGTATAAGCCATTCGGCAGTCAAAGGCAGCGGCGAAAAAGCATTAAGAACACGCGGCGTGTAAGGTATTTCGATAATTACTTGACACGAATTATTAATGAGAAAGGACACGGTTACAGAGAAAAAGAGCTTGAAAGGAAAAAAAGTTCAGAGACAAATTTTTATAGGGAAAATTCTTAAAGACAAAAATTGGCTTATAGGGAAAAGTATAAGGGGAAAAAAAATAGTTTGTAGGAAAATTCTTATGGAAAAAATAATTTTGTAAGGAAAATTCTTATAAACGAAAATTTTATAGGGAAAATTCTTAGGAAAAAATAGTTTATAGGAAAAAAAACATACAGACAAAAATTTTTTTATGGGTAAAAAATTCTTATGGAAAAAATAGTTTGAAGGAAAATAGACTTACAGACAAAAAATTTTCTAAGGGAAAATTCTTACGGAAAAAAAAATTGTTTGTAGGGAAAATTCTTGCCGAAAAATAATAGTTTATAGGGAAAATTCTTTTAAGGAAAAAAAATAGTTTAGAGGAAAATTTTTACTGAAAAATAATTTGTAGGCAAAGTTCTCACGAAAAAAATTGTTTGACGGGAAAATTCTTACGGAAAAATGGTTGCAGGAAAAATTCCTAGAGTCAAAAATTTTTCTAGATAAAATTGTTGTTACATATAATTTGAAAGAAAAAAAAATTTTGTTAAAAAAAATGTTTAAATTGGGAAAAAAATTATGCGAGTTTTTTTGAATAGAAATATTTAGTAAAAATTTTTGCTAGTACAATGTTTTAAGAGGAACGTAATTTTTGCGACACGAAAATTGCAGGGAACATTTTACAGACAGATATTTTCTAAGAAAAATAGTTGCATGGAATTTTGAAAGAAAAAACTTTTTAACTTTTTAATAAATCTGCCCCTTTATCATTATAAGAGTACTACTTAAAACATTACGCATTTGTATGGTAGATAAAAACAGGAAAAATAATAAAAAAATGTTTTTGATAAAATTTATGAAACAGGAGATAATGCAATTTAGATAGAGTATTGTAATTTAGTAATGCAATGTAGAATTATTTAATTTAGTAAATAATATAATTTAGATTCGTTCTATGGCTCAAAATTTCTTTTTATTACAAATAAAAAAGATATTGCGAAAGCCTCCCAGAACAAGAGAAATATACGAAGAAAAATTTGCTGTAGAAAAACCACTTATTTTATGTTACAGGTCATTGATTATTATTTGTTTTTACAAATAAGTTAATATTATATTTCAAATCTTTTCAGTAGTATTCTAATTAGAAAATAAAGAAAATAGTGAAAAATTAAATGTATGAAAAATCATAGAAATTTTTTATTTAACATTTAGAAATGTATGGATTATTTTAATAGACTATATAATTTATAAATCTGAATACACTTCTTGCAAGTATAATTAAATACTTCTTTCTAAATTAATATATGTCTTAAAATCGTGGCTTTACCTCAAACTCATTACACTCTGTGACATAATAAAAAAAAATCCTTAAGTCTATAAAGGTGTGTTTCGTAGCATTTTATCCAAGAGATGTAGCATTTATGTTCCTAGGAGAGAGGAATGCATATTCTTTAACAAGTGCATAATAACAACCTGTCACTCAAATCTGGCAGAACATAAGCAGTGTTTTTGAGTAGTTATATTACCTGCAATTAGTGTTGTGTACTTAATGAGAACAACCTGTCACTCAAATCTGACAACAGATATTCAGTGTCACACATAATGAGACTCTATGAGTCATCTCCTGCCAACCTGCCACTGAAATCATATAGCAGATATCTGATATCATGTATAATGAGACTATGAAATTAATGTCTGTGCGACATTCACAGGTTGAAACAATTATAGATGGACTATGGATTCATACCCATGAGTTGTTCCATCGTGGATTGGTGATGGACTATGAGTTGAGAAAAATAATGCCGGGTCCGATGAGAAGTGACGGAAGCTGACCCCTACTTTTGAGGGATTGTCTTAAAATGAGAATTTTTGGTGAAGAAGATGCGACTATCTGACCAGAAGTGTTGTTTTTCTTTTTTTTTTTCTCTGAAGTTGTATGAAGGCAGAGTTTCTTCCCGTTTTCAAAGTGAGCACCGTGTGGTTTCGTGTATCAACACCTGGATAATTAAGGTCTGCCGCAAATCAGGTGTTTAGATTTGTTGGTGACTCGAAAAGTCTGGAAATCTTGAGTGAACTGGAGTGAACATATATATATAAAGTTTAAAGTTTTCCCATGAACCTGAAAGTGACCCTCTTTTTTGAAGCCGTTATAGGTCTAGTATTGGCCGAGTCGCTATATATATATATATATATATATAGCTCTTTTAAATACAAATTATATCTTTAAATAAAAATAATTTTTATTGTATTGTTATCATTATTTATTATGTATAGTGCATTCTATTGCTGAATTACTTAGTTCATGAGAGCTGCCAAGAATAAAAATATTTTTTTTTTATTATTTCCACAAAGATATCAAACAATCAGGCAAATTAACTAAACTTTAAAACTCCCCTACAACTCAAATTATTAATAGGTGATTCTAATTATATTGAAGGTTGGTGGTGTAAAAATGGTTTTTTTAAATACAAATTTGCATCTTTCAAATAAACACAATTTCTATTTTATTGTTAGTTATTATTAATTAACATTGAATACATTTTATAAATTTTAATAAAGCATCATAAAGCTCAGTAATGGAAAATTAATACACATTCAAAACTGCTGAAAGTTTTAATGACATAAGCTATTAGTTTATAAGTAAGAAATTCCTTGTAAAAATGTGCTTTATTTCATTTAAGGTGCGATAATTTTTTTAAATATGTCCCTAATAGAAAATTCATATTATAATAGCTAAGGAACAAAAGAATCAAACGCTGTCATTAACTTTGCTGAATGGTTTGTTTTGCTATTTCGCCAAAAACAATGGCTCTGGACAGTAAAGTGAGTAGTTGTTAACTAAATCCATAAAGATGCATTTTAAAAGACACTTTGAACGTATGGTTCATTTGTTGTTCATATTTAGGGTCATTGTTTAATACATGTATTAAAAATGTGTTGCAACTAAAAGTGTATTCCTTCAAACATTCTTTTGATGCTTAATTTTTTACTTTTACACATTTTAGAAGCCTTTATTGTGTCCATTAAATTATACTTTTGATGATTATTCCAATACGTAGTATGCTATAACGTGGAGGGTCATTGATATTAAAAACAAGTAGTACAAAATCAAAATGGCGTATAGAAAGAACATGAAAATAAATCTGCAATTTTTTCACTGTCTGACAATACTTTTTTAAGAACTATTTTACAAATAAAAAAAATTTTTCATCAATTTTATTAATTTTTTTCATTTCATTATTTGATTAATTGATTATTATTATTAAATTAATTGATTATTTTCATTATTTGATTAATTGATTATTATTATTTGACTATTTTCATTTATTTGACAATTGATTATTATTATTTGATTAATTTTTTTCATTAATTGTAGTTCATAGTTATATTATTTCATTATTCAATTAATTGTTTTTTTATATATTTTAAGATAGTATTTACAGTGTTGATTAAATTAACGTTTGATGATTATTCTAATACTTAGTTTTCTATAACACAGGATATTATTCTTATAAAAATTATGCAATACAAAAATCGAAATGACTTATTGAAATGTAATATTTGGCTATGAGAAAAACAAAATCTGTAATTTCATCCACTGTCTATCCAGTAGTTTTTAAGAACTATTTTACAACTAAATATTTTATTTTCGTGATTATATATTTAAAAAAAAGTATTTATGGTGCTCATTATTTATGGTGCTCAGTTCTTTTCTGGTGTTATTCTAATAATTAGTTTCTATGTAACACAGTGTGTCATTGTTATAAAAATAAGTAGTACAAAATTGAAATGTAAATGTGTGAGAAGTACAAGAAAAAATAAAACTAGTATTGTTTTCACTGTCTGCCCAATATTATTTTAAGAGCTACTTTACAACTAAAGTGATTTTCTTAAATGGTATTTGTTTACTTTTACATATCTAAAAAAAGTATTCAATAAAATGCCTACTTTTGATGGTTATTCAAATTTTAGTTTACCAATACTGTGATGCCATTGTGCTTAGTGTACTTAGTAATAAAATCGAAATGAAGTATTGAAATGTTGCTGGCTTTTTAAAACCTACTTTACTTATTACTTCCGTAAAGAGAAAATAAATCTGTGATTTTTTTCTTGTCTCTCTCAATACTTCTTAAGAGCTTTACAGCTAAAGCATGCTTTATGATTAATTATTTATTTTTATATATTCTAAAAATAGTTCAATAAACATTTATTTTGATTATTATTCAAATACTTAGTTTCCTGTACTACGAGTGTGATTGTTATAAAAAATAAGTTGTATAGAAATCTAAATAGGTATTGAAAATGTGGGGAGGTGCAAAAATATAAATCTGTGATTTTTTTTTTTTCACTGTCTGTCTAGTATCTTTAAAATCACT
The DNA here is from genome assembly GCA_021605095.1 of Caerostris extrusa. Taxonomy (NCBI): domain Eukaryota; kingdom Metazoa; phylum Arthropoda; class Arachnida; order Araneae; family Araneidae; genus Caerostris; species Caerostris extrusa. Next base: position 11,841 of record BPLR01011755.1, on the reverse strand, counting down.
TTAATACTAATTTTTTTCCATTATTAATTTTTTATTTTTTACAAGTTTTAAAAAGTGTTTATAATATTCACCAAACATTTCTTTTGATGATCATTATTTTAATACTTAATTTTCTATAACACAGGATGCCATTGTTATAAAAAATAAGCAGTACAGAATCGAAAAGGCGTATTGAAACGTAGTATTGGGTTACAAGAAAAAAAATAAATCTGATTGTTTTTTTAAGATCTACTTTGCTGCTTAATTATTTCTTTTACACATTTTTAATAATATTTATAATGTTAAAAAGATTAATTTGATAATTATAATAATACTTAGTTTTCTATAACACAAGATAATAATTTTATAAAAAAATAAGTAATAAAAAAATCGAAATGTCGCATTGAATTGTGGTGAGCTGTACACGAAAAATAAGTCTGCGATTTTTTTAACTGTCTGTCCTAATATTTTTAAGAATTTTTTACTACTAAAGTATTTTTATGATTAATTTTTTTTATTTTTACATATTTTTAAAAAGTATTTTTAATATTCAATGAAAATTTCTTTTGATGATTATTATAATAACTGTATGATTATATTATAGTTCAGTATATATTAAATGCCAGTTCAGAACTTTTGTTCACTATAGCGCAGAATATCATTGTTATAAAAATAAGTAATACAAAGTCGAAATGGCACGATGAATTGTGGTGAGCTGTACAAGAAAAATAATTTATTTTGATTATCTGTCCAGTATATTTTTAAGAGCTGCTTCATTTCTAAATATTTTTTTCATGATAATTGTTTTTTATTTTCCACATTTTAAATAGTATAAACAATGTCTAAATTATCAATGTCCAATGTCCATTTATTTTGATGGTTATTATAATATTTCTTCTTCTTCCTTTTTTGCAACAGACCCATGTTCCGCCAAGATCGTCTGCCTACTGGCAGATTTCGAGATAGGGCATGTTTTCCTTTTGCGGGGTAGCCCTAAGACCTAAGTTCTGCAGTCATATTAGAAAAGGGACCTAGAGATATAAAACGAATTCGAACCATTAAAATTATCCATAAAACCGCTGAAACTCGAAACCAAACCTGTGGCAACGACTGCCAGAGATCATAAATACTTAGATTTTTATAAAATAATATGTCATTGTTATAAAAAATAAGTAAATAAACAATATGTCAAAATAAAAATAAACAATATGCCAAAATAAAAGTTAAAAAAGAAATGACAACTCGAACAAATAAAAATCATCTCAACTAGACAATCATCTCAAACAATTGGTTAGCGCTCTGGTCTTTGGTACCACAGGCTTCAGATTCGAATCCTGGAGTAATATGGATGTTTGTTAATCCACGGAATCCACGTTAGAATTGTAGGTCCCAGTCTAATTAGCCTAAAGTGTCACTACAAAATGACTGTAGAGCGACAAAACCAAAACAAACCAACTCCGAGTTCGTGCTAATGAAGGTAGTACTGTATTGACTGGGCATTTTACGTGCTACTAAAACAATTAATCCTGTATTAAAGATACAGTGAAAAATAATCCCCTTTTTAATTACTTATTTAACTCAGGGACCAAATTTCAATCCGTAAAATTGCGTTTTTATGTTTAAAAATTCAACAACACAAATTTATCAATTTCAATAACAAACTCTCTACACTCTTATGACTTCCCCACAAAAAATCGGATCCTATTCACCAGTGCTAATGCAACATTAAGTGAAGCAGAGTGCATCAGTGAATCACTGTGGCGTTAAATAAGCCTTCTGACAGACTCTCTCAGTTTCGAAGCCGCATATTCATGAACAGCAAATCGAATGCTAATTTCACTCTCTAAACTAAATAAAAGCCACTCCTAAGTAATATCCTCCTCCTCCTCCTCGGAATATTCGGAACGAGTTCTGAGCTGAAGTCCTTGTTCTGAACCGCCACTGAGGCGCGTTCCCACTCAATGAGATTCATGAGGCGTATTTTGCTCTTTCAGCCTCAAGAGTCGTTCTCTGGGTTGTTCAGTTTAAGGAGTGACTGTTGCTGAATAGAAGCAAATTAAAATTTTCGGTGGGTTAAACACACCAATCGTATAAAATGTCTAAAATTAGAAATCCTACAATATATTTATCTGGCTATCTCTCTCTCTATATATATACATACATATATGTCTTGAAAAACTGCTATAAATTTCAAACAAAAAGCCCTGCGGAATTAATTTATAGATAATGAACGGCCTTTACTGTTTTTACTTGAGCTTATTAACGTGTGGGGCCTGAATGGACGAGTGACTAGCGTTCTAGAATTCAGTGCCACAGGTTTCGGGTTCGTGTTCCGGCGTGGTCACAGACGCTTGTAGTGCTTGTGGTCTGAATCCACTTTAAACCGTAGGTCCCTGTCTAATATGATTGTAGAGCATTGTGTGTAAGGCTGACTACTCCACCCTGTAAAAGAAATCATCTCTTATCTCAAAATCTACCAAGAGGCAGAAGGTCTTGGCCCACCATGGAGCTGTTGCGTCACAGATAATGACTATTATTATTATTATTAACATGTAAGGCGCGGTTTCCAATATGAATGTTTTTAGTTTCAGTCTGAACTTACGCAAGACCAAAGTTCAGTTTGGATGTTCGAAAATAATTTTTACCTAATGCAACTGGCAATACATATACAGTAATGGAGTACATAGTCTTTATGGCATAAGCAAGGGTTGCACCGCTGTTCCCTCATTTAGCACTACTCAGGGGCCCATGTAGCTTGGATATTAGTTACAGACGCAAGTCACGCTTTACCCCCATATAAGTCTGTAATAGTCTCTATAATCATATAAACAGGGAACTTACGGGTTAAAGCGGATTTCGAACTACTACAAACATCCATGGCACCGCCTGGTCACGAAGCCAAAACCTGTGTCATCGAGCGAAAGAGATTATAATACTTAGCATGAAGTATTATTAATAATTAGTTATATTATTAATACTTGGTTATATTATTGGTACTTAGCCACATGAAATATTATATTTTAGTATTTAGTTTTCTATAAAATAATATGTCATTGTTTAAAAATATTAATTAAAAAAAAGAACAAATCAAAATCATCTCAACTTAGAGTGAGTTCGTGTAAATCAAGGTAGTACTGCACTGGCTGGGCTTTTTTTTTCGTGCTACTATAATGACTATTATATAGAAGAAACAATGAAAAAGAAAATCACTTTTAAAAATTATTTCTGTAAATGAAGGATTGAAAATTGTTATCGCAAATTTCAATCTGTCGTTTCAATTATGCGTTATAAATTTCAAAATCACAACTTTGGTTGATTTCAATAACTACATTCCCATGACTTCTCACATGAATTCTGATCCCCATTCACCCATGCTAATGAAACATTAAGCGAAGCAGAGAGCAGTGAATCACTGTGGCGTCAAATAAGCCCTCTGACAGACTCCTCCATTTGGAAGCCACATATTCATGAATGGCAAATCGAATGCTAATTTCACTCTAAACCAAACAAAAGCCACTCTACACATCGGCGGAGGGAGCACTTCTAAGTAAGAACTTGGCTCTTCGGGAACGAGTTCTGAGCTGCAGGGCCGGTTCTGAACCCGAAGCCACTGAAGCGCGTTCCCACTCAATGAGATTCATGAGGAGGATTTTGCTCTTTTTTCAGCCTCAAGAGTCGTTCTCTGGACTGTTCAGTTTAGGGAGCAACTGTTGCTGAATAGAAGCAAATTAAAATTTTCAGTGGAATAAACAAACAAAACGTACTAAAAATTGGAAATCCTACCATCTATCTATCTAAATATATACAGATCTGAAAATTGCTATAAATTGTCATCAAAAGCCATGCGAATTTTTTCAGAAATATGTGCAATCCTCATGTAGTTTCCATGAGAATTATTTTAGAATGTAGCGGATCGCAATAACTTGACTCTGAATGTATGGCAACCGTGAGAGGGTCTATCGTTTTTTAAAGTACAAATATTTTAGAGGGTAAAAAATTAATGAATTTTAAAACGTTTACACTAAATAGATTTATATATTTAAGTGGATAAATAGAGTTAAATGCACAATATGCAATATTATGAGATTACACAAGCAAAATTTTAGAAGATTGCATAAATTATCTCTAATTTCAATTTTCATAAATTTATGATTCGCAAAATCACGAAGAAATCCTAAATGCCTTGATTATATTTTATGTAACAAGTAAAAGTACAATATTAGCTCACGCTCTCCCTATATATTTCCTGTTCAAATTTTCGATCGTTAATCAAATGCTTTTTTTATGCATCCACTCAAGTTCAAATACATTTTTTGAACTTGTAGTGGATGACAGTGGATGTTAATAAAGTATTTTTCAAATATTAATTCAGTAATTAAATTTAATCAATTAATTTTACTTTTTTTTAGATTTAAGTTGCATGTATCGAATAATAGATGGCGCCACATGTAAGATAAAACTTTCAACTTTATTTGTAAAGGACTTTTCTGCAATATAGTGAAAAAAAGTAAGAATTCCCTTAAAAATTTTTTTATAATACTTGTTTTCTAATATTTTTAACTAATTTTGTATGCATCTCTTCAAGTAAGTAATAATTAGTGAATTAATTAGCAAATTGGTAAAATCGAGAATAGGGGCCGTTGGGATATGGCGTCAACAAATGTTTCCACCAAAGCGCGTTAAATGACGGATACGATTCTAAGTGAAGATAATTATAACCCTACCACGATAGCTCGATTTCATGAAGAATGAATTTGAATAAAAATTTGAAATTTTAAGAAATATAATTGAAAAAAATGAATACAAATTGATAGAATTCACAAGTCATAATGATGACTAGGATATTTATGAATAGATGTTTATATCAAGCCATGCACGTTTAAAAAAAACTTCCATGTTTAATATTTGACTTTTAGTTTATGATGTATCTTCTAGAAAATATACAACGTACTAAAAACTTGCAAAATTTAATTTCATGATTTGCAGTTCTTCTTCCTGATTTTGAAAATTATGACAAACTGAATTTTCAGTACATTATTCCACGACAAAAATTGTGTGAAACTCCAATAAACCAAAAGAAACAGAGACAGAGAGACGGACAATTGCTATTTTTTTTTTTTTTTGACGGTTCAAGCTTATTCTCCGATAACCTTGATTTCAAGCAGAAAATTTCTTATCTTTTTTTCTAAGTACTTACTACGAATCATTTCACTTACAGTTTCATGTAGATCATCCACGAATGATTCATGAAAAAAAAAATATATTTTCAGTTTTTATTAAAAATGTGACAATATTGACATTTTTGTTAAGATGATGGATTGGACAAAAAGAAAAGTTCTGTCTTGTTCGAAAAAGTCAAAGTTGGTCGTTCTTCCGTGTCAAAACTTTTTCTAGAAGGATTAAAGCTTTATATTCTTTTAACAAAGAAGATATCTTTTCATACCATCTTCTTAATAAAAATATTATTTTCTAGTACCACGTATTGTATAAATATTAATAATAGCATCTGTGCTTATATATCAACAGGAATTATAAAGATTAGTTACTGATTGTGAAACAAATGCTGAAAAATTGGAAAATACTTGTAATATGTTCTAATTAGATAAAATAAGAAATATTCTAAAAGGCTAATAAACTGTAACAATATACTTTTCAGGCGTAAACCAAACATTAGGGGGAAAAAAATCAATAGGTTTTTAAATAAGAAAAAATATTCTAATTTATAGCAATAAAAAATTGTAACAATAAAAGTGGTTCTTTTCATGTTGTAAAACATAAATTCCTACTTTTTTCACTCTATTGCAGAAAGTCCTTTTTATAAATAATGCTCATTCATTTTTAAGTTTATCTGGCGCCATCTATTGGCAGATATATACAACTTAAATCAAAAAACTAAAATTAATTAATTAAATTTAATTAATGAATTAATATATGAAAAAACTATATTAACATCGAATGTCATCCACTACAAGTTCAAAAGTTGAAAAAGAAAGATATTTGAACTTAGTGGATGGATAAAAAGTATTTTAATTACGATTGGGAATTTGAACAAGATATATATAGGGAGAGTGTGAGCTAATAGAAGGAATTAAAAAAACCAATCATAAAAATCATATTCTTTCACCCTGCCACGAAGAACACGGCAACAAACTGGAACATAGGCTTCATATTCCTCCAGGTCATTGTTGTTGCTGTTGCTTGAATGAGATGTCATTTGATTAAGTCCTTTATAAATAAAATAGAGAAAACGTAAGATTTCATTTTTTATAGTTTATATTCTCTGGCATTGGCAGAATACACAACTTAAATGGCTAAAACTAAAATTTAAGTCAATTTCTACTTTTTTTTTCAATTTAAAGTCCTTTATAAATAAGAAATTAATTTTTTTAAGTTCATCTGGCACCATTCTATTGGTAGATATTTGCAACTTAACTGGATGGAAAAAAGATTAATTAATTAAATTTTAATTACTATAGGGAGATTTTGATTAATATTTGAAAAAACTGCAATCATAAAATCATCCAGTGTCATCCACTACAAGTTCAAAAAAAAGGCATTTTAATTTGAGTGGATGAATAAAAAGTATTTTATGAACGATTGAAAATTTGAACAAGATATATATAGGGAGAGTGTGAACTAATAGAAGGAATTGAATAATTTTTTTTGCACGCGTAAACCAAAAATTAAGAAAAAAAAAAAATAAGTCAATTTAATTTAATATAAAATATGCTAAAAAGGATCCTAATAAAAAAAAACTGCAACAATAAAAAGTTCATCTGGTATTGTGTGTAAACATAAAATTGGAAAAAAATTTCCAATATGTTTTAATTAAATAAAAATGTTCTAAAAAACTATAACAATTGCACTGCAACATTTTTTTTTTTCAGCGCTACACAAATATTAGGGAAAATTTCCAATTTTAAAAAAATTAATAAGATAAAATATGCTTTAAAAAGTACATTAATAAAAACTGCAGCAATAAGAACGCTTGTGTGTAAATATAAAATTGGGAAAAAATTCCAATATGTTCTAATTAAATGAAATAAAAGAATATTCTAAAAACTGTAACAATAAAACAGTAACAAAATTGTTTTTCCACTCAACCAAATATTAGAAAAAATTTCCAGTGTATTCTAATTAAATAAAAAAATTCTAAAAAACTGTAACAATAATTATCGAATAGATATATTATCAAAAAATAATGGATATAAAAGAATGGATATATTATCAATGGATATAATATTATCAACTTTTATCAAATGGAGTTGATATTAAAAATAATAATACAATCAAACTTCACGTTGTATTTCTTGATATTAGAATTAATATACTTAATTTAATACGTAAAAAATTTTACAAAATACTTATATAAATTATACAGAATAATTATTTAAAAAATACTAAAATTAAATTATACAAATTATATAAAAATACTATATTATAAAAAAACATAAGATAAAAAAAAAAAAAAATCGGTCAGGCCGTTGGATATCTTACCTACAAAATTATATTTATGTTGTAAAAAATAGAATATAAAATATTTTTGCCAAAGAAGAATAATTTTAAAAATAAATCAGTAAATCTCTTGAAAATCAACAAATTTTGAATGGAGTTATTTAGTTTACCATTCTAAATTTAGAATTTAAAGTAAGAACAAAACGCATAACATCAAATTAAAAAAAAAAAACTATAAATTTCAAATGATTTAATAAAAAATCATGTGGAACAAATTTAAAATAACAGCAATCGTAAAAATATTTAAAATGTATAGAATTCCAATTATTTTTATAAAAAAAGCACGCGGTTGTAATTTAAAATAATAAAAAAAATCACTATAGAACTCCAAATGATTTAATAAAAAGCACGCGAAAGTAATTTAAAATAATAAAAACCTTAAAAAAAAAAAACTAAAGAATTCAAAGCGGTTTATAAACAAAGCACGTGAAAAAAAATTTAAAATAGCAAAAAAATCTTTTTTAAAAAAATTAAAGAATTCAAACGATTTTATTAGGAAATACGTGAAAGATATTTTAAATAACGGAAATCTTAAAAAAATAAAAGAGAACTATAGTTCCAAATTTTTTATAAAAGTATGTCAAATAAATTTAAAATAACAATATTAAAAAAAAAAAAAATATGTATAAAACTCCAAATGATTTTATAAGAAAAGCACGTGAAATAAATTTAAAATAACGGCATAAAATTATAAAGCATAAAAATCTTTTTCGTAAGTATAACAGAATTAAAAAATATGTATATATGTTTCTTGCATTTATTTCTAATACATCAAAATCATATCAAAAGGACGTCTGAAATAAAACACGCAAAGTTTTCATTTATATCAATTTGTGAAAAAAAAAAATTAGAATGAAAAAAGACTTTTAAGCTTATTTTACCGAGCAGTTGAAACGAATTAAACTGACATTAAAAACAAAACACTATTATAAAATTTTATAATTTTAATTTAACTATAATTTTTGAAACAATTATTTATATTATTCAAGTAAATTTTATCTAATTTTTTATTAATAATATAAAAAGAATTTAAAATATATTAATGTGAATTACGAAGTAAGAGCGTAGAAGATAACAATACGAACACAATACGAATTATTATTTTGCAGACGATATTTTTAAAACAATTATTTGTTTATTCACTTAAATTTCAATGAATATTTTTATAAATAATATAAAAAGAATTAAAAATATATTCAGGCGAATTATTGAATAAGAGCAAGACAAAATAAGAACGCATTGAGAATTATTCTTTGCAGACGATTCGTGATTTTTAACAGACGTTTCTTTGCTGGTGATTTTAAAAGAAAGTTAGAAAGTTCATTTTAAAAAAATGAAATTTTCATTTAATTAAAACATAACAGTATCATAAAACTTTTGTAATTTTAATTTCACGATAGTTTTTGAAACAATTTTAATTTTAATTAATTAAAATTAATTAATTAAACAATCAATTAATTTTTTTAAATAGTTGGAATGTTCATTTAAATAATGAAGTTTTCATTTAATCAAAAACAGAACAGTATCATAAAACTTTTGTAATTTTAATTTCACGATAATTTTAAAACAATTAATTTTAATTTTAATTTCACGATAATATTTTAAACAATTAATTTTAATTTTTTTAATTAATTAAACAATCAATTAATTTTTTTAAAAGAGTTTGAAAGTTCATTTAAAAAATGAAGTTTTTATTTAATTTAAACATAATACTATCATAAAAAATTTTTTAATTTTAATTTAACTATAATTTTAAAAACCATTATTTATTTATTCAAGTAAATTTTAAAAGAATTTCTTTATTAATAATATAAAAAAAGAATATAAAATATATTTATGCTAATTATGACGTAAGAACGTAGAAGATAACAATACGAACGCATTAAGAATTATTCTTTGCAGACGATTTTAAAAGCAGTTTGTAAGCTCCTTTTCAAAAATAAAAATAAAGTTTTCATTTAATTAAAAACAGAACACCATCATAAAACTTTTTGTAATTTTAATTTCACAATAATTTTTAAAACAATTACTTATTTCCCACTCAAAGTAAATTTTGATGAATATTTTTATTAATAATTTAAAATATATGAATGTGAATTATGGAATAAGAACATGGAAGAACGAACACATTAAGAATTATTCTTGTGTAAATGATTCGTGTTTTTTAACAGGCGATTTTGCTGATGATTTTAAAAAATAGTTCGAAAGCTCATTTTAAAAATAGGAAATGAAGTTTTCATTTAATTAAAAACAGAATACTATCAAAAACCTTTTGTAATTTTAATTTCCCAACAATTATTAAAATAATTATATGTTTCATTCAAGTAAGTTTTATCGAATTTTTTATTAATAATATAAAAGTATATAAAATATAATTATCCGAAATTACAGAATAAGAACATGGAAGATTAAGAAAGCAATAAGAATTAATATTTGCATATGATTCGTTGCTTTTTGCAGACAATTCGCGAATATTTTGCACACGATTAATGCTGATGATTTTAAAATAGTCTTAAATTTCATTTTAAAATTAGAAAATGAGGTTTTCATTTAATTAAAAATAATTTTTCCTGCTACATTTTTTGTAGAGACACTACTTAAAAAAAAAATTGCAAATTTAAAAAAAAAAATTTAAATTTAAGAGTTATGATTTAATTAAATACAAATAAACAAATCGTTTATACATAAATTTAATGAATTAAATTTTGATATTAATAAAATTAAAATTTAATTTATTAAACTTATAAACAATTTATTAAACTTATATGTTTAATAAATTAAATTAAATTTATTAAACTAGTATTAATTAATTTATTATTTTTATTATTTATTTAATTTATTAATTAAATTTTAATTTATTAAACTAATATGTTTAATAAATAAAATTTTTGAATTAATGAATATAGAAATTTAATTTTATTTGTCTGGTAATAATATGTTGACGAAGACATAAAGCAAAATATGGTACTTACGTATTAACGGTACCTTGGCGACAGTTGCGCCAATAAAGAGCACACGCGCCAACCGCAGCTACAGATTTGGCGCCAATCAACACTTAAAATTTTTGTTCCAAATAATAAAAATATATATGAAACACTTCATTTAAAATCAAAACGGTTTCAAAATATTTTTATTCAAATAATAAAGATTGGCGACACTTAATTGGATTAAAAGATTAAAGATTGGCGACACTTAAAGATTGGCCAATCTTTCGCCAATTGTCGCCAATCTTTCACTTAAAGATTGGCGACACCATGCCTTAATTAATTTCGACGTGTTTAGAACTGCTAATTTTACGTTATTTAATAAATTTAATAATTAAACAAAAGTATTAATTTTTAAAAATTGTTAATCAAATAATGTTATCAGATAAGGAATTTGACTTAATTATAATTGAAAGAAAGAAAACAAAGCAAGTAATGCTTTCTATTTATTTTTTCCCTATTTTTATATTTAATACAGTATTTAATAATTATTTTTAGCGTACAAAACTCACAGTTAAAAAGTTTTTTTTTTTAAACTTTTATTTTCTGAAACCGAAAATACATTAAATGAAAGGAAAATTTCACAAAATGAAGAGTTTATACAAAGTATAGTTTAAAAACAAAAAGTAAAAAAATAAACATCTTGATTTCGGTTAGAGGTAAACTTGAAAACAAAGTGGAAAAAAATGGCAAAATGGCGTTTTCTTTTTTTGAAATAATAGTTGCATGTATTGATCGGTTAAAGTTTTCATAATCTTCAGCGTATCTACTGAAGCATCGATTTTACTTTTAAAAATGCTTTGTTGCCTTAAAATGGGTTATGTGCTTATGAATTAAATAAATTTATGCTTTAATGGAAGTTTTCGAAGGATGGGAAAGCCAATTGAACGTTTTTAAATACAGATATTAAACGAGTTTGGATTTAACTCTATCTTTTAAGTTTTTTCAATAGGCGTAAAATTGAAGGATAAGTTCTGCATTTACAAGGTAAATAATGAAGAATTTTATTCAATTAAATATGTTGCATATTAAAAATCGTAGCTGGAGTTTTCATTTCAAGTTTGAATTTCCATTTATTTATCATTTTTTGAACTGAAGAATTTCCTTCTTTTCAGTTATGATTTTCCCTTCAATATTTCCCTCCAATAGAATTTTTCCCTTTTGAAGTTGCCTGCACTTAATTATTTTTCCGACTTGTGTTTTCGAACTTCTAACTTTAAGTCATAAATTTAATAATTAAATAAAAACATTAATTTTGAAAGAATGTTAATAAGATAAGGTTAACCGATAAGGAATTTGGCTTAATTATAATTGAAAGAGGCGATGTAACTTGCTTTAAGTGCTGTATTTTTACTAAAAAAAG
>BPLR01011754.1:0-41326 GCA_021605095.1 Caerostris extrusa | reverse complement strand
ATTAATATTGAAAAGATATTCGATTTTTACTATATTTGTAAAATTGCAAGAATATTAAAGAACTGTCCAATTCTATAGTTATCTATTAAGTGTTTTTCCATGTAATTTTATATATTTATTAATTTGAAACAAAACTTTCTATAAAAAATTTTTGTAACGTACTGCCATGTTTAAAAGTTCAAACATAAAAAAGAACAGAACTTTGCCAAAATACTGTGAAAGGTACGCTTTCTTATAATAATACGAAATAAATTTATTAAAAGTTTCTTTAAATATTTAGAAAATCTTTTAAAATTAACAAGTATTCTAATATCTTCACCAGAAGAAAAACAAAAATCTTTCAAAAAAATTGAATTTTCATGGTGATTATGGATACATCTTACTTTAATCGAGAAAATATTTTTTTGTATCTTATGAATACTAAGTCCAAACAGAAACTTTCTTTCCCTTATAAACTTAATTATAATTTACTTACAAAATATTTAGTTATTCAAACATACATTTAAATACTTTTTTTGACTAATCCTTTCTAAGAATAAAAAATTATTGCAATTCTCAAAAAAAAATCCTTAATATTCTTTCACAATGTAAGAAGGACATCATTTATGCAATATCACCTAATTCCTTGGTTTTCATGATTAAAGTAAAACTTCATTACCGTTTTTTTAAATGTCTCATTTTTGCACTTTAAATCCAAGATGGCTGACTCCTCTTCCCAACCAAATTGCTCCTTTAATAAACAGATTCACTTTTACAAATTCTTTTTCCATCCTCATTCGCCTTGAGATTAAGGCAGTTATTTAGAGTAGATATTTCCTTAAACATTTTCATTTCAAAAAAGAAATAACTTTTTTTCACTCTTCTTTAAAATGTTTAAACTTTTATTCTAAAAGGTAATACCACTCATCTGGTAGAAGAAGATGGCAACTCAAGATACCTTTTCTCCAGTAATGAATTAGGCAATCAAAAACCAGAGGGAATTTGAATCTTGAAAAAAAAAGAAGAAGAAAGAAGAATCTTCTTTTTTTGTTAATACCCTCCCAGCTTATTAATATTGCAAAAGAAAAAGAAAAGTATATATGCAAATATCTGATTCGAGTTCTGAGGACCTTTAGCTTCCTCTCCTGTCCCATGAAACTAATTTAGGTTTTATGACATTTTATACTGCAGATGTTTTCCGAGAGGCAAAAATAATATTTTCCCTGGGGGATGAAAAATGTTTTTAATCATGAAAACGAAATGGAGGGACACTTTTTTCCCTCTGTTCCGCCATTATTTCCACTTTTCTGTTTCTAAAGAGGCGCATTAAAACTATCAATTAAAAAAAGACAAACCCAAACTCTCATCTTTTGTTTAGGTTCTTTCTCTTCATGTGTCCCGAATAAATTGGATATGTATATGAATGGAGCCTAATAACAATTCATGGATCTCTTTCTCAAGAAGGTGGCAGCTTTTATACCAAATCCAAGAATAATTAAAAATCATGATGGCATTTATTGTTCTTCTACCACTTTTAGCAAAAGCAGTACGATTTATTTTGTTTTGATTTTTCCATACAGTCGAGGATAATCAGCCACCTTGAGATTAACTAATTGCTTTATCAACATATATAATTAGCATAATTGAAATCGATTATTAGCTATTATTAGTTGGATAATGATATGCATTTAATTCGCCAACGATAGAGGTATTTTAATAAATATATTCCAATATTCCAAAATTTTTCAATAATTAAAGTATGCGCTACTAAATTCAATGTTTCCAGCTATTTAAACAATAAAAATATGCATAATCAGTCATGTTTGAAAATTTTCAAGTTAATTATATCCTAATATAGTTAATGAGGTCTTTAGAATTCTTTAAATTTGCTGCATTGTTATCAGAATTAATAAATTGGCGTATTTCTTGTAACATTTTTAATTAATGTTTGTGTATTGAATTTACTCTATAGTATAAAATTAATTATAAATATTATTATCCAGCTTTTAGTTTTACATATAAAATTCAGCTGCATCTTAAGGAAAGTATTAAAATGTTCTCAAATTTACTATGTAATAAATTCATTTTTTTTTTTAATATTATAAGCAATTCAATCTTATTTCACAAAATCTGAAACGTTGAAGTTAGGTCGAATGTGCATGATTCACATAAATTATACGAATCAATCATCTCTCCATAAATACTTCATTTATAAATATTTATTGTCATAAACAAGGTATATTCGATTTTATTTCAAATCGACATTGCAGTTAATTGTACTAAACGAAATTTTCTGATTTTTTACCGAACGTATCAACAAAATGGTTCAAGTTATACCTATCCCCGATTTACGAACACTTTTTTACACGATTTCCTTTTACACGGTTTTTAAAATAAGGAATTAAAAAAAAAAAAGCGGTCATTTTTAATTCCATTCGCTTTGGTAACATTGGAGCTTATATTTATCATTTTTTAAAATTCCATTCTATTCTGAATTCCATTTATTCCAGTGTAATAATGAAGTTTTCCCATTTTGAATATGCAATCAAACTTTTTTTGTTTATGCAATTTAATGCAGTAAATTTTTAGCAGCAGAAAGGTATGCATGCATCATTGTGTTTTTCTAGTCGAAATGTTTTTAACTTCATATTTACTGGTTAGTGAAAAACATTTATTAGTTTCATAGCATTTTTAAAATTTTATTAAAATTTCAGGTGGTTTAACATGCTTAAAGAAATTTTAAAAAATTAACGAAAAGAAATATTATATCTTTAGAAAGCAAAATTAAAACTTTTACTATAGTATTTTAGTAATATATTTAGTAACAATATTTAATAGTAATAATATTTAGTATTTAAATATATTTTCATAATAGAAAAAGAGTAACATTGCTAAATTTTAGTCAATAAATGAAGCCACAATAAGAAAAAAAAAAAAAAAAAAAGAATTTTCCATTAGAAAAAGTGTAGTAGCTGGATCTTCTACGACTGAGTACATCTTGATATGCAAGAGATGTTGCAATGGAAGATATGGAAAAAACATTCATGATATGCCTAGAAGGCACCACTCAAAAGAAGATTCCAATTGATACCAATACAATTACAAATAAGGTTTGGAAGATTTTGAAAAAATGGTTATCTTCATTTTTTACATTGAAATAAATGACGGAATTCTGAACATTTTAGTTTGTTTTCGATTTACACTGTTTTTCGTATAAAAATCTACGATTTCATTTTACGCGGTTTTCTAAGGAACTTATCTTCTGTGTAAATCGGGGGATAGTAGGTGTATTAGAATGAGAAAAGAAATTGATTTGAATTAAGCGAATGAAAAAAATTAAATTATTCGAATTATTCACACAAACTATTGAATAAATGATACCAATTATTGAATAAATTATTCGAATTATTGTTTGAATTATCCGAATAATTGAATAAATTATCCGAATTATTGATTGAATTATCCGAATTATTGATTGAATTATCCGAATTATTGTTTGAATTATCCGAATTATTGAATAAATTATCCGAATTATTGATTGAATTATCCGAATTATTGATTGAATTATCCGAATTATTGATTGAATTATCCGAATTATTGATTGAATTATCCGAATTATTGATTGAATTATCCGAATTATTGATTAAATTATCCGAATTATTGATTAAATTATCCGAATTATTGATTAAATTATCCGAATTATTGATTAAATTATCCGAATTATTGATTGAATTATACGAATAATTGAATAAATTATCCGAATTATTGATTGAATTATACGAATTATTGATTGAATTATACGAATTATTGTTTGATTTATGGAATAAATTTTCCAATTATTGATTGAATTATATTAAATTATTGAATACATTATACGAATTATTGAATAAACGATTAGAATTTTTAAATTACGATATGAATTATTGAATAAACTTTTACGAAATTTTTGAATAAATTTTAAAATTTTTGAATAAATTTTACGAAATTTTTGAATATTTTATTTTTGAATAAATTTTACAAAATTTTTGAATAAATTTTACAAAATTTTTGAATAAATTTTACAAAATTTTGAATAAATTTTACGAATTTTTGAATAAACTTTACGAATTTTTGAAGAAATTTTTACGAATTATTAAATACATGATATGACTTACTAAATATTCATTCGAATTATTAAATTTACTAAATTATTGAATAAACGATACGAATTATTGAATAAATTTATTGAATAAACGAATTATTGAATAAACGATACGAATTATTAAATAAATTATCCGAATTATTAAATAAATGATATGACTTACTAAATATGCGAATTATTTAATAAATGTATAATTAATTTTTAAATAAAATTAAACACTATCTGCTGCTAAAAATTTACTGCACTAAATTTAAGAACATAAAGTTTGATTGTGCATGCAAACTGGGAAATCTTTAATTTTATATTGGAATAAATGGAATTGAGAATAGGAATTAAGAAATGACTAGAAATATAAGCGCCCAAAAAAATGACTGCTGCTTTTTTTGAAATTCTTTATTTTAAAAACTATGGATAAATGAAATAATGTGAAAAAAAGTACCGTGTAAATTAGGTGATTGGTGTAATTTGAACCATACCTTGTTTTGTTCAATACTTATAAATTTTTATAAATGAAGAATTCATGGAGACAGGATTCGTTGATTCCTATAATTTACGTGAATCCTGCACATCTGACTCAGCTGCAACGTCTCAGATTTTGTGAAATCAGATTGAATTATTTATAATATATAAAAATAAATTTATAGGCACGTAAATTTGAGAACATTTTATTACTTTCCTTATATTGGCTCCTGAATTTTATATGTAAAGCTAAAAACTAATATTTATAACTAATTTTATATTGTAGACTAAAATTAATACAGAAAAATTAATTAAAAATGTTACAAGAAATACACCAAGTTATTAATTCTGATAACAATGCAGCAAATTTAAAGAATTCTAAAGAACTCATTAACTATATTAGTATATAACTCACTTGAAATTTTCAAAAAAGGATTGATTATGCATATTTTTATTGTTTAAATAGCTTGAAGCAATGAATTTTGTATCTCATACTTTAAATATTGAAAAATTTCTAAATATATTCATTAAAATACCCTTCATTGGCGAATTAAATGCATATCATTATCAAACTAATGATAGCTAATAATCGATTCCAATTATGCTAATTATATGTTGATAAAGCATTTAATTAATCTCAAGGTAAGATTTGCGACCACGCAATTTTATCCTACTTAAGGCTAATTTAAAATTGCATGCATATCCTAGACTGTATGGAAAAATAAAAATAAAGTAAATCGTACTGCTTTTACTGAAGACGAAAGTGGTAGGACAACAATAAATCAAGCCATGATTTTTAATTATTCTCAGATTTCATGTAAAAACTGCCACCTTCTTTGGGAAAGAGATCCATGAATTGTTACTAGGCTCCATTCATATACATATCCAATTTATTCGGGACACACGAAGAGAAAGAACCCTAACAAAAGGATTGAAGTTTGGGTTTCTCTTTTTTTTTAATTGATAGTTTTAATGTGCCTCTTTAGAAACAGAAAGGGGGAAATAATGGCGGAACAGAGGGGGAAAGTGTCCCTCCATTTCGTTTTCGTGATTAAAAACATTTTTCGTCCCCAGGGAAAATATTATTTTTGGCTCTCGAAAACGTCTGCAGTATAAAATGCCATAAAACCTAAATTAGTTTCATGGGACAGGAGAGGAAGCTAAAGGTCCTCCAGAACTCGAATCAGATATTTGCATATATTCTTTTCTTCTTCTTTGCAATATTAATAAGCTGGGAGGGTATAAACAAAAGAAAGATTCTTTTTCTTCTTTTTTTTTTTCCAAGATTCGAATTCCCTCTGGTTTTTGATTGCCCAATTCATTACAGGAGAAAAGGAATCTTGAGTTGCCATCTTCTTCTACCAGATGAGTGGTATTACCTTTTTAGAAGAAAGGTTAAAACATTTTAAAGGAAAGGGAAAAAAGTTCTGTTTTTTTTTTTTTTTTTTTGGAATGAAAAATGTTTAAGGAAATATCTACTCTAAATAACAGCCTTAATCTCAAAGCGAATAAGGATAGAAAAAAAGGATTTTGGAATTAAAAGTGAATCTGTTTATTAAAGGGGCAATTTGGTCTGAAAGAGGTGTCGACCATCTTGGATTTTAAGTGCGAAATAGGACATTAAAAAAGGTAATGATGTTTTACTTTAATTAAGAAAACAAAGGAATTAGGTGATATTGCATAAATTATGTCCTTTTTATGTTGTGAAAAAGAATATTACGGATTTTTTTTTTGACAATTGCAACAATTTTTTAATTACTGTAAGAATTAGTTAAAAATATGTTTGAATAACTAAATACTTTATAAGTACATTATAACTAAATTAGATAGCAATAATTAAAATTTTAATTCCGAGTATTCTTAAAAAGAGAGAAATAATTGAAAATTGTCTTGACATTAAGCTTTACTATTAAAATAAAATGTTTCCATAATCACCATGCATTTTTCAAAGAATTGCTTTTTGTCTGGTGAAGACATTCTTTACTTGTTAATTTTTAAAGTGAATTTTTAAAGATTTAGAGAATCTTTTATTAGATTTAATTCATAGTCAAAAAACGTATCTTCCACAACATTTTGACAGAATTCTATTAATTTTTTTCTGTTTGAACATTAAACATCGCAGGAGCCTTCGAAAAATTTTATATGAAGTCTTGTTTAAACTAATAAATATATAAAACTACATGGAAAAACATTTAATAGATAACTATTGACGTGAACAATTCGTTAATATATTATACAAATTTAATAAATTTTGGAAATAATAGTAATGAAAATTAATCATCTTTTCAATGTACCGAAAAAATTAAAGTTTTCAATTTCTTTGCAAGTTGACGATATTTCGACAATGAGTTATAGTATAAAAGTATTCATAAGAAACAAAGCAAAATTTTCTGGATAAACAAATTATAAAAATAATATTAATATATATTGATATTAATAAATAATTATATTGATATTAATAAAATTAAATAATGAAATAATTTAAAATTTTAAAAATTAAATAATTGTGCTTTATTACAACACATAAAATTCGAATTAGCGATAAAATTCGTGACAAATTATCAAATTTCGGAGTTCTCTGGTTCATTTATTTAGCGCCATTTTTATTTATGACGTCATTACCCACAATGCATTGTCGTTGCAACCACAGTGTTGAAACATAATTTTTTCTATTCGTCTAATTTATGTGAATCATGCGCATTCCACCTAGCTGCTACGTTTCAGATTTTGTGAAAGGAAATTAAATTGTTTATAATATTTAAAAATAAATTTATAACCACGTAAATTTGAGAACATTTTATTACTATCCTTATCAGGCACCTGAAATTTATATGAAAAACTAAAAGCTAGCTAAAAATATTTATAACTAATTTTATACCTAAACTAAAAAAAAAAACTAAATTTAATGCACAAAAATTAATTAAAAATGTTAAAAAATACGTCAAGTTATTAATTCTGATAACAATATAGCAAAATTAAAGAATTCTAAAGATCTCATTTATTATATTAGCATATAACTCACATGAAAAAGTTTCAAAAATGATTAATTATGCATATTTTTATTGTTTAAATAGCTGGAAGCATTGAATTTAGTAGCGCCTACTTTAATTATTGAAAAATTTCTGAATATATTCATTAAAATACCCCTATCGTTGGCGAATTAAATGCATATCATTATCAAACTAATAACAGCCAATAATCGATTTCAATTTTGCTAATTATATGTTGATAAAGTAATTAATTAATCTCAAGGTTAGATTTCCGACCACGCAATTTTATCCTACTTAATGCTAATTTAAAATTTCATGCATATCTTTGTATGACTGTATGGAAAAATCAAAATAAAATAAATCTTATTCCTTTTACCGAAGACAAAAGTGGTAGAACGAAAATAAATCCCGCCATGATTTTTAATTATTCTCGGATTTCGTATAAAAGCTGCCGCCTTCTTGCGAAAGGGATCCATGAATTGTTATTAGGGTCCATTCATATACATATCCAATTTATTTGGGGACACACGAAGAAAGAACCTAAACAAAAGATGATGGTTTGGGTTTCTGTTTTTTTAATTGATGGTTTTAATGCGCCTCTTTAGAAACAGAAAGGGAGAAATAATGGCGGAACAGAGGGGAAAAAGTGTCCCTCCATTTCGTTTTCGTGATTAAAAACATTTTTCATCCCAAGGGAAAATATTATTTTTGCCTCTCGGAAAACATCTGCAGTATAAAATGTCATAAAACCTAAATTAGTTTCAAGGGACAGGAGAGGAAGCTAAAGGTCCTCCAGAACTCGAATCAGATATTTGCATACATTCTTTTCTTCTTCTTTGCAATATTAATAAGCTGGGAGGGTACTAACAAAAGAAAGATTCTTCTTCTTCTTTTTTTTTTTTTTTTTTCAAGATTCAAATTCCTCTGGTTTTTGATTGCCCAATTCATTACTGGAAGAAAGGGAATCTTGAGTCGCCATCTTCTTCTACCAGATGAGTGGTATTACCTTTTTAGAAGAAAGGTTAAAACCTTTTAAAAGGAAAGAAAAAAAAAAATTCTTTCTGTGTGTGTGTGTGTTTTTTTTGGAATGAAAATGTTTAAGGATATATCTACTCTGAATAACTGCCTTAATCTCAAAGCGAATGAGGATAGAAAAAAAGAATTTGGAATTAAAAGTGAATATGTTTATTAAGGGAGCAATTTGGTCGGAAATAGGTGCGAGCCATCTTGGATTTAAAGTGCGAAATGACACATTAAAAAAAAGGTAATGATGTTTTACTTTAATTAAGAAAACAGAGGAATTAGGTGATATTGCATAAATGATGTCATTTTTACAGTGTGAAAGAATATTACCGATTTTTTTTTGACAATTGCAAAATTTTTTTTGGTCGTACTAAGGATTAGTTAAAAAATATGTTTGAATGCATGTTTGGATAACTTTATATTAGTATAACTTTATAGTAGTAGTAAATTATAGCTAAATGTGAATCCAATTATTAAAATTTTAATTCCGAGTTATCTTATTAAGAGATAAAATACTGAAAATTGTCTTGAGATTAGGCTTTACAATAAAAGTGAAATGTGTCCCTAATCATCATACATTTTTTTCAAAGAATTGTTTTTCTTTTGGTAAAGATGTTTCTTGTTAATTTTTAAAAAGAATTTTTAAAGATTTATAGAATTTTTTAATAGATTTATTTCATAGTGAGAAAAAGCTTTCAGATTCTTTTACAAAATTCTTATCTGTTTTAATTTTAAACATGACAATAGGTTTCAAACAGTTTTTATACAAAATCTTGTTTCAAATTAATAAATTTATGAAAAACAAATATGTACATAGATAAATTTAGAATTGAACAATTCTTTAATATTCTACAATTTCATAAATTGAGGAAAACATTTCCAGTGAAAATCGATCACTCGCTTTTTTTTTCAATATACTGAAAAAGTTATTAAATTTGCCAAGTTCTTTGCGAATTGACGATATTTTGACAATGAGTTATAGTATAGACTTAGTATTCATAAGAAACAAAAAATAATTTTCTCTATAATATAACGTGTCATTTATAATCAAATTAAATATTGTTATATTTATAAAAAAAAAATTAAAGTATAAATAATTAATATAATAACAACTAACAAAATAATGTTATAAAAATTAAATAGTTGTGCTATAATATATAAAAAATTTGTGACAATAAATTGACGTCTAATATTAAAGTTCCAAGTTCTCTAGTTCATTTGTGTGTCGTCATTTTTAATTATGACGTCATATTTACCCACAATACAATGCCGCTGCAACCACAGAGTTAGAACATAATTTTTTTTATAATTTTATCGTTAAAATAAAAACAAGGAAATTTTATTTTGATGTTTCTTAAAACTCAAAAAGACTTCCAAAATTAAGATATCAATTCTAATAGCGAAAAGCTACGAAAAAAAAAAAAAAAAAAATTCCATACGTCAGTAGCTAATTTTTTTCCTTCTTTTTTTTCCGATTTACTGCAAGCATTTGAATCCAAACATACTATTTTATTTATTAAAAGTTTCACATTTCAATTACTGATTGCTTTGTCACAAAATAAGAAAGTCAGGTTTAATTAATTAAAGTGTAAAAGAAGCAAAGAGGTGAAAAAAAAAAAAAAAAGAACTCGACTTTTTTTATTTTGTTAAAAAAAGTCTTCTTTAACAGTTTGGCAAATAGGAACGAGAATGTTGGATCTTTTATTTCTTTTTAGTTTCGTTTTTCCGAATCTTCATTTTTTTGCTAGCTTGCTACTAAATCACTGAAACGTTACCTCAATTAAAACTATTGATTAGGATTGTAAAAAATGACAACAGGAATGCTGCCATTTTTTTTAATATAGTTTTATTTTTTTTTAATCCTTCACTCTTCCGTGCATCAGTCATTTATTTAAAATGAAAAAAAAAAAAAAAAAAAAACAACTTTATTGGATACATATTTTCTTCCTCTTTTTTTTTCACGTTGAGGTACATTGAAGTGGTGTAAGTCAAAAGTTTCAAAATATCATCTTCTTACATTTCATGGTGACTAGTTGCCGTTTTAATTTTAAGTTTTCGATTCCTTTTTTTTTTTTTTTTTTTTTAATACTCAAGTATAAATTTCGCATATTTCAAATATGATTCATTTTTTTTATTGAGAAAAATAATTACTACCAAAAAATGGTGTGGAGTTTTAAATTAAATTAATATAAAAGTTAAATTAAAAATTAATATCAGTTAATTAATATTAATTAAAAATTAATATCAATACCTTAATCCTTTCCAAACTGATACTAATGTGTATTTAATTTTTAAATAAAATTATTCTAACTGAAAGAAAATAAAAACCATTGAAACATATTTGCCCTTTTGGGTTTTCTTCTTACCATCAGCAATAAAAGATCATAAAAATTGACATACGTTTTTTCCCCTAGAAGTTTCCCAGAATACAGACATATCTTAATCTTTTGGAGAATTGATACAAATGTGTGTTTAATTTTCAAAATAAATTAATCACTTTCTGCTGCTAAAAATTTACTGCACTAAATTAAGTAACAGAAAATTTAATTGTACATACAAATTGGGAAATCTTTATATTAAAATAAATAGAATTCAGAATCGAATGTAAACAAAGAAATGAATAGAAATGTAAGCGCCCCCCCCCCACAAAAAAAAATAACTGCTGGTTTTTTTTTTTTTTTTTAATTGATTTTAAGAACTATGTAAAAGTGAAATTGTGTGAAAAAAAAGTACGTGTAAATCAGAGGATAGGTGTAATTTGAACTATTTCATTCTTACGTTCGAGTAAATTCAGAAAAATTCATTTATTACTACTAACTGCAATGTCGATTTGAAATTGTCAAATCGAATATACCTTGTTTCGTTCAATACTTATGAGTAAATTTCGAGAGATTATATAAATGAAGAATTCATGAAAAGAGGATTTGATTCGTCTAATTTATGTGAATCACGCGCATTCGACATAGCTTCAACGTTTCAGATTTTGTGAAATGAGAGTGAATTGTTTATAATATTTAAAAATAAAACCTAATTTATACCTGCATAAATTTAAGAACATTTTATTACTTTTTTTTTATGTGGCTCCTGAATTCTAGATGTAAAACTGAAAGCTACCTATTAATAATATGTATATAATATATATAACTAATTTTATACGTAAACTACTCATTAAACAAAAATAAATTTAATGCACAAAAATTAATTAAAAATGTTGCAAGAAATACGCCAAGTTATTAATTCTGATAACAATGCAGCAAATTTAAAGAATTCTAAAGACCTCATTAACTATATTAGCATATAACTCACTTGAACATTTTCTGAAATGATTGATTATGGATATTTTTACTGTTTAAATAGCTGGAAGCATTGAATTTAGTAGCGCCTACTTTAATTATTGAAAAATTTCTCAATATATTCATTAAAATACACCTATCGTTGACGCATTAAATGCATATAATTATCAAACTACTAATAACAAATAATCGATTTCAATTTGCTAATTATATGTTGATCAAGCAATTAATTAATCTCAAGGTGAGGTTTTCGACCACGCAATTTTATCTTACTTAAAGCTAATTTAAAATTGCATCCATATCCTTGACTGTATAGAAAAATCAAAATAAAATAAATCGTACTGCTTTTACTGAAGACAAAAGTGGTAGAACAACAATAAATCCACCATGATTTTTAATTATTCTTGGATTTCTTATAAAAGCTGCCACCTCCTGGCGAAAGGGATCCATGAATTGTTATTAGGGTCCATTCATATACATATCCAATTTATTCGGGACACATGAAGAGAAAGAACCCTAACAAAAGGATGGGAGTTTGTGTTTCTCTTTTAATTGATAGTTTTAATGTGCCTCTTTAGAAACAGAAAGGGGGAAATAATGGCGGAACAGAGGGGGAAAAGTGTCCCTCCATTTCGTTTTCATGATTAAAAACATTTTTCATCCCCAGGGAAAATATTATTTTTGCCTCTCCGAAAACATCTGCAGTATAAAATGTCATAAAACCTAAATTAGTTTCATGGGACAGGAGAGGAAGCTAAAGGTCCTCCAGAATTCGAATCAGATATTTGCATATATTCTTTTCTTCTTCTTGCAATATTAATAAGCTCGGAGGGTATTAACAAAATAAAGGTTCTTCTTTTTTTCAAGATTCAAATTCTCTCTGGTTTTTGATTGCCCAATTCATTACGGAAGAAAAGGAATCTTGAGTTGCCATCTTCTTCTACCAGATGAGTGGTATTACCTTTTTAGAAGAAAGGTTAAAACATTTTAAAAGGAAAAAAATATTAGAAAGTTATTTCTTTTTTTTGGAAGGAAAATGTTTAAGGAAATATCTACTCTAAATAACTGCCTTAATCTCAAAGCAAATGAGGATAGAAAAAGAATTTTGGAATTAAAAGTGAATCTGTTTATTAAAGGGGCAATTTGGTCTGAAAGAGGTGTCAGCCATCTTGGATTTAAAGTGCGAAATAGGACATTAAAAAAAGGTAATGATGTTTTACTTTAATTAAGAAAATAAAGGAATTAGGTGATATTGCATAAATGATGCCTTTTTATATTGTGAAAAGAAAATTATGGATTTTTTTTTTGACAATTGCAACAATTTTTTAGTTGCTGTAAGAATTAGTTAAAATTATGTTTGAATAATATCTAAATACTTTATAAGTACATTATAACTAAATTAGATAGCAATAATTAAAATTTTAATTCCGAGTAATCTTAAGAGAGAAAATATTGAATACCGTCTTGACATAGACTTTACAATTAAAATAAAATGTATCCATAATCACCATAAATTTTTAAAATAATCGTTTTTCTTCTGGTGAAGACATTTTCTTTTTTTGTTAATTTTTAAAGATTTAGAAATCTTTTATTAAATTTAATTCATAGTCTGAAAAACGTATCTTCCGCAACATTTTGACAAAATCCTATTAATTTTTTCTTTTGAACATTAAACATCGCAGTAGTTTTCAAAAGTTTTTATATGAAGTTTGTTTCAAACTAATAAATATATAAAACTACATGCAAAAACATTTAATAGATAACTATAGACGTGAACTATTCATTAATATATTATACAATTTAATGAATTGATACAAAAATATTAGTGAAAATTGAATATCTTTTCAATGTAACGAAAAAATTAAATTTTTCAATTTCTTTGCAAATTGATGATATTTCGACAATGAGTTATAGTGTAAACGTATTCATAAGAAACAAAGCAAAATTTTCTCTATAAAAAAAATTATAAAAATAATATAAATTTATATTGATATTAATAAATAATTAATTGGATATTATTAAAATTAAGTAATTAAATAATTTCTTAATGAAATAATTTAAAATTATAAAATTAAATAATTGTGATTAATTAGAATGTATAACATTCGAATTAGTGAGTGTATAAAATTCGTGACAATAAATTATCATCAAACATCAAATTACCGAGTTAGCTAGTTCATTTATTTATCGCCATTTTTATTTATGACGTCATTACCTAAATGCATTGTCGTTGCAACTAAAGTGTTGGAACATAATTTTTCTATTCGTCTAATTTATGTGAATCATGCACATTCCACCTAGCTTCAACGTTTCAGATTTTGTGAAATGAAATTGAATAGTTTATAATATTTAAAAATAAATTTATAATCACTTAAATTTGAGAACATTTTATTACTATCCTTATGAGGCACCTAAAATTTATATGAAAAACTAAAAGCTAGCTAACAATATTTATAACTAATTTTATATTATAGGCTAAATTGAATGCGCAAAAATTAATTAAAAATGTTACAAGAAATACGCCAATTTATTAATAACAATGCAGCAAATTTAAAGAATTCTAAAGACCTCATTAACTATATTAGCATATAACTCACATCAAAATTTTCAAAAAAATGATTGATTATTCACATTTTTATTGTTTAACTAGCTGGAAGCATTGAATTTAGTAACGCATACTTTAATTATTGAAAAATTTTGTAATATATTCATTAAAATACCCTTCATTGGCGAAATAAATGCATATCATTATCAAACTAATAATAGCTAATAATCGATTTCAGTTATGATAATTATATATTGATATAGCAATTAATTAATCTCAAGATGAAGTTTCCGAACTCTCAATTTTATTCTACTTAAAGCTAATTTAAAATTGCATGCATATCCGAGGACTGTATGTAAAAATTAAAATAAAATAAATCGTACTGCTTTTACTGAAGACAAAAGCGGTGATACAACAATAAATCCCGCCATGATTTTTAATTGTTCTCAGATTTCATGTAAAAGCTGCCACCTTCTTTGAGAAAGAGATCCATGAATTGTTATTAGGCTCCATTTATATACTAATCCAATTTATTCGGGACACATGAAGAGAAAGAAACCTAAACAAAAGAATGGGAGTTTGGGTTTCTCTTTTTTTAATTGATAATTTTAATGTGCCTCTTAGAAACAGAAAGGGGGAATAATGGGGGAACAGAGGGGAAAAGTGTCCCCCTCCATTTCGTTTTCATGATTAAAAACATTTTTCATCCCCAATGGAAAATATTATTTTTTGCCTCTCGAAAACATCTGCAGTATAAAATGTCATAAAACCCAAATTAGTTTAGTGGGACAGGAGAGGAAGCTAAAGGTCCTGCAAATATCTCGAATCAGATATTTGCATATATTCTTTTCTTCTTCTTGCAATATTAATAAACTGGGAATGTATTAACAAAAAAGAAAGATTCTTCTTTCTTCTTTTTTTTTTTTAAGATTCAAGTTCTCCTCTGGTTTTTGATTGCTCAATTCATTACTGGGAGAAAAGGAATCTTGAGTTGCCATCTTCTTTACCAGATGAGTGGTATTACCTTTTTAGAAGAAAGGTTAAAACATTTTAAAGGAAAGTGAAAAAGTTCTTTTTTTTTTTTTTTTGGAATGAAAGTGTTTAAGGAAATATCTACTCTAAATAACTGCCTTAATCTCAAAGAGAATAGAAAAAAAGGAATTAGAAAAATTAAAGAAGTTTTGTGAATTTTGATTTAAAGTTCAAAATGTGAATCTTAATATATTAAATTGCTTAAATGATGCCCTTCTTAATTTGAAAGAATATTACATTTTTTTTTTTGAACAATTTTTTAGACGAGTGTCAAAGCGATCTTGAAAAAAAGAGTTTAAAAAAGCTGTATTAAACGAGTAATGAGAAAAAGAGGTGTCCTTGAAAAAAGTGTAAAAATGGTAATTGAAAAAAAGTTTTGACTTTTTTTAATTAAGAAAAACAGAGAATTAGGTGATATTGCATAAATGATGTTCTTTTTACTTTGTGAAAGAATATTATGGATTGTTTTGACAATTGCAGCAATTTTTCAGTCTTATTGAGGATTATTTAAAAAAGAGTTTTTAATGTATGTTTGGATAGCCTAAATATTTTTATAAGTAAATTCGAATGCAGTAATAAAAATTTTAATTCCAAGTAGTCTTATTAAGAGAAAAAAATTTTGAAAATTGTCTTGGGCGTAAAGCTCTAAAGTGAAATATATTCATAATCACCATCAATGTTTTTCAAAGAATTTTTTTTTTTCTGGTAAAGTTGTTTCTGTTTTATTTAAAAAATCATTTTTTAAAGATTTAGAGAATATTTTAATAGATTTGTTTCATAGTGAGAAACGCGTACCTTTCACAATCTTTGACGAAATACTTTCCTGTTTGGACTTTAAACAAGACAGTAGGTTTGAAAAAGTTTTTATAGAAAGTTTTTTTTGCAAATTAATAAATATATAAAACTATATGGAAAATAAAAAAATAGATAACTAGAGACGTGAAAAATTCGTTAATATACATAATTTGTTGATATACATTCGTTAATATATATTCGTTCTTTCTTTTTTTCGTCAATTTCATAAATTGAAGAAAAAAATACTAGTGATAATTAAAATTTCAATATACTGAAACTGTTATTAAATTTTCCAAATTCTTCGCAAATTGACGATATTTTGACAATGATCTATAGTGTAAGCTTAGTATTTAAAAGAAACAAAAAAATAATATTTTTGATAAATCACATTTGTAAAAAAATTAAATTATAAATAATTAAAATAAAACAACTAAATTACAAAATTAAATAATTCTGTTTTAATATATAAAATTTGTGACACCAAATTGCCATCTAATATTAAATTTACGATTTCTTTAGTTCAATTACTTATGTTCCTAATCGCCATTTTGAATTAGACGTCATAATTACCCACAATGCAATGCCGCTGCAACGACAGTGTTGGAACATAATTTATTTGTTATTTTATCTTTAAAATAAAAACAAGGAAATTATATTTTGGTGCTTCTTAAAACTCAAAAGACTTCCAAAATTAAGATATCAATTCTAATCATGAAAGCTACATAAAAAAAAAAAAAAAAAAATAAATAAAAAAAAAAAAAAATTCCATACATCGGTAACTAACTTTTTTTCTTTTTTTTCTTACGATTTACTGCAAAGCACTTGAATCCAAACATACTATTTTATTTATTAAAAGTTTCACTTTCAATTACTGATTGCATTGTCACAAAATAAGAAAGTCAGGTTTAATTAATTAAAGTGTAAAAGAAGCAAAGAGGTGAAAAAAAAAAAAAGGACTCCACTTTTTTTTTATTTAAAAAAAAAAAAGTCTTCTTTAACAGTTCGGCAAATAGAAAACGAGGATGTTGGATCTTTTATTTCTGTTTAGTTTCGTTTTTCCAAATCAGAATCTTAATTTTTTGCTGGCTGGCTACTAAATCACTGAAACGTTACCTCAATTAAAACTATTGATAAGGATTGTAAAAAATGACAACAGGAATGCTGCCATTTTTTTATTTTAAGATTTTTAATCCTTCACTCTTCCGTGCATCAGTCATTTATTTAAAATAAAAAAAACTTTATTGGATACATATTTTCTTCCTCTTTTTTCACGTTGAGGTAGGTTGTAGTGGTGCAAGTCAGAATTTTTGAAATATCATCTTCTTACATTTCATGGTGACTAGTTGCCGTTTTAATTTTCAGTTTTCGAATATTTTTTTCCCCGTTTTTAATATTCTAGAATTAATTTCACATATTGCAAATAAGAATCAAATATTTTTTTTTATTGAGAAAAATAATTGCTACCAAAAAAATGGCGTGAAGTTAATTAAATTCAAATAAATTAATTAATTGATTTAAAAATAATTAAATTAATATAAAAATTAAACTAAACCTTAATATCAGTTAATTAATACTAGTTAAAAATTAATATCAAAATACAGTCATATCTTATTCTTTTCGAGTATATAATGTGTGTTTAATTTTTAAATAAAATGAATCTAACTGAAAGTAAAATAAAAAACCGTTGCTTCTTTTGGGTTTTCTTTTTACCATTAACAATCAACGATCATAAAAAAATTGGCATACATTTTGTCCCCTAAAATTTTTGTAGCTCGAGAAATTGGAGTATATGTAAAATTTAGGCACAAGATAAATTTTTTTACTTATAAATGTGCATGTCATTTAGTAACTTGCGTAATTAACTTGCTGGAAGGCACAAGGTTGAAATCTGCTAGTTGAGTGCATTGCAGTCACTACTTTCAGAAACTAACAAAAACTCTATGACTATAGTAGCATTTTTAAAGTCCTTGTATCGTCAGTCCAGCTGTCTAGTGGCATTTTCCCGTTTTTTTTTTTTTTTTTTTTTTTTACCAATACTCCACGCAAATACAGAACAGTTACTCCTAAAAGTTCACCCGGAAGAAAATGTTCTCCGCTCATCGCCTATTATTAGGTTGTTACAAATTAAAAGTTGAAATTCATCAATTCGCCAACATTCATTAGGTAAAATCAAGCTTGTATATAGCCTTTATGGCTTGTATTGTTTTTATGGGTTGTATTTATCATTTGAGCTATTTCAATAGTTCAAATGAACGTGAAATATGTATGTAGATGATGATGCTATTGTTCTGGATTGCTGTTGGACATTGGAAACTTCAAAATCAAGCATTTCTAGTTAAAAATGATTAACATATTAAAAACTTATATTAATATTTCTGTCAAGGTGACCGCATCGCAAAATAAGAAATATTCCCAAAACACTAGAAATATATATATATAGCGCTTTGGGAACATACTCATATATATATGCATATACATATTATATATATATATTACAATAATCATTCATCGGAGCTTTGATATTGGCGTCTTTCATTGGAGCAATTAATAAAGAAAAACAATGAAAGTTGAAACGATCCTGTTTAATTTAATATAGAGACAAATTGTAAAGCAATTGGCTATTACTCCATGTGACGAAGCGCAACGTCTAATGCTGTCATGCTTCCTACATGCGAAATAACATTTATCTTTTCAACTTTTGAATATCCAATTTAATTAATTACCTTAATTTTAACATCAGAAGAAACATATTTTTTTTTTTCGTTCACATTCTTGCTTAGAAATATCTTCTTACTTCTATGACTTCTACAACATTATTTCTATTACTTCTAGAACTTAAGACATTTGTTGGACAGAATCTGCTGTAAAGCACCAAAATTAGACAAGTTCATCATCAATCAAGTTCAATCAAACATCAATAAGTTTATTGGAAGATCAACTATCCCAAACCAAAGATGCAAACGAAAATTTCAAACATCGCATCTGAAAAAAAAAAAAAAAAAATCGAAAAAATCGAGGAGGGGGAAAGTCGGGAAAAAAAAAAAAAAAAAACAATCGAACAACATCGTATTTAAGCCTCTTCGGATTAAGAGAAATTCAATTTGCTGCAACTTCGATTATAAAATTACCGTGGTTCACAATAAATAAAATCTTAAATCTTTTAGTCATTGAATATTTAAACAAAAAGGAACTTAAAATTTCTGTTCTTCAAAAGATTAATCTTCTATTTCAGTAAAGATTGCGTAAAAGATATGTTTCGTTAAAATATTTCTGTACATGTAACTACTATTTAAATCTTAATATACAAAGCAAAGAATTTCTTGTTAAGTTAGAAAAATATTTTTCAATGTATCATTCTTTATTGTTGTCATCAGTCTGTTGTATCTATTCAATATATACAGTTTTACGAAATTTCGTTTAGCGTGAAGCAGGATTTTGAGATTAAAAAAAAAAAAAAATTGATGGGCTACTAAAAATAAACATAAAATTGTGCTATGCATCAGATAGGGGATGGGTAATATGACGTATATTTCTTTATACTGTAGAGAAATTTAATTTATAAATTTGACTGCAAATCCATCACGTTTGGCTGTATTTTAGTTTCTTTCTAAAACAATATGTAGTTGGCCAAATTACTATAAAAAAAATATTTATTCAATTAATTAAGTTAAATGAGAAAATATATTAAAATTAATTTTGAAAGAAAAGCAAGCAAAACTCCAATCTAATCTATTACCAGATGATCTAATTAATCTTTTGGTTGAATATCCACATGACCCCATGCTCACCTTACGCTTGTAATCAATAAGCGATTCTTTACCTTTTAGGAGGACTTCTGTAGTAACCAGCTAACATTTGCGTGTTGTATGAAACAGAAACTGGTAAACTCCCAGTAGACAGCCGAACTATCGATGTGAAGTTCTTTTACACATATTATCCCAATCACCACACATATTGTCAACTGCTCATATACACATAAATCACATATATATCGCATATTGTCTTTTCCACCAGTGGATTTGAACCTTGGTCCTCCTGCACGTTAGTTGTGCACGTAACCGCTGTGTCTCAAATTGAGATGATAGGTGACATGTAGCCATCAAATTTGGTTATTGTTAATGGTGACAATAATAATGTTTAAAAATTAGGAAAACATGTTAAAATATATAATTTTGCAATTATTGTAATTGATTAACATGACGCTTAGGAAAAATGTGTTCAAGTGTTTACAAGTTTGCAATTGTTTTCCGACTGTTTTTCTAATATTTAATTTATATAGTGTAACCAAGCTTCCTTCAATACACTGACAAGAGCGCCCCTTGTGGCGTCCAAGAGAAATGGTCACTTGGCCTGTAGACTCTCACTCGGAGGGGAAGTATATTTCGCGCCCCCTGCGGTAGCCGAGTTTTGGATTTTCGGCTTAGAAGTATAGTCCTTTCACAAATCTATAATTATAGGTCATTAAATGTTTTAAATAGTGTATGTCTCTAATTGTATATGTGTGGTGTTTGTACGTGTGAAAATGAAGCTGTGGATTTTCAAACCTGTGTTTCAAGTGCCACAACCCAACCACACCCATTTACAATCTGGTCTCTCAACCTGCACACTACAATATTTTAATTTAATTTACTTTTCTAATATTTTCTTATATTTAACACATAAAATTCTTTATTGACTTTTTATGATAATATATTATATATTTCAGAATATATGATCATATTTGAAGTCATATCAATTAATCTTTTAAAAAGCATTACACGGTCTTTGAATAAAATAAAGAATCGTAAAACTTCCTTTTAATCCGAGAAATAAATTGAATTATTAAAAATTCCGTTGCAAATATGTTGAAAATTTAGAGACAGTCTCTGCTTACAACAACATCTGCGTGATCTCACGCTTATGATTGGACCAGTGTTGTTCTCAACTGTCATCTCATTGGCCGGGAGAAATCCTGGATTATAACATTGGAGAAATTCCTTCTTAACACTCATTGCCTTTAATTATGGCTCAGTGCCTTGTCACTGAGCTTTAGAGGTGGAAATAGCAGCGAGATCATTTTTCTTTAATGATCCCTAATGCCTTTGTTTTGAAGTATTTTTATTTTAATTTTGGAGATTATAGAAAGTAATTTTTTTTTCTCTCACTAAAGAAATGAAGTGTCAATTTTCTGAAAGTGCGAGGAGTTTTTTTTTTTTTTCACCCATTATTATTTTTTTTTTTTTTTCAAATTTCACTTGGGACGAAATGATTTTAAAAAAACTGCCTCATTAGCTTAAAAGAGTTTATGCAAAGAAAAATAGAGAGTCGATTAGGCACATTTTTGTAAAAATAAGAAATAAAATATTAAAGTAGAAATGTAGAAATTCTTTAAATTTAGAATATCCGTCCCTAGGTTATTATAAAGTTGAAAATATCGGATTAAATTGTTTTTATCGTATTTAATTTATATATTTTAATTTAATTTATTTTTCTAATATTTCTAATGGATATAAATATATAATAATATTTGCTAATATCAATATTTAATTAATAATAATATTTTCTAATAGTAATATAAATATTTTCTAATATTTAAATTCTTTATTTACTTTATATTTTAATACAGTATTTATTTTAGAACATATGAACCTATTAGAACATATTATAATTGAAATCGTATTTGACTTTTTAATCCAAGGGCGTACAGAAGTAAAATTAAAAAAATAATTAAATTAAGGTCTTATAACAGAAATTATTTTTTTACTATTTATAATACATAATTTATTTTAGAATATATGATTTGACTATATTATGTAAGTTATATTTGACATTTTAAACCAGCGATGTGCAGAAATAAAATTAAATAATAATTAAATGAATTAATTAACGTTTTATAACATATAATATACTTTTTCACTTTTTATAATATATTATTTATAATTCAAAGACATTTTTAATTCAAAAACGTACAAAAGTAAAATTAAAAAAAATTAAATTAATGAAATTAATCCTTCTAACACATAAAATTCTTTTTTTTTTATATTTTATAAAATATTATTTATTTTAGAATATTGGATCAAATTTGAACATATCATATTTGATTTTTAATCCAGGGACATACAAAAATAAATTTTAAATTAATACTTTTTATAATATATTATTTATTTTAGAATATATGATCAAATTTAAACATATCATATTTAACTTTTTAATTCAAGATATATCATATTTGAATTCATATTAAGATGCAAAATTAAGAGAAGTACGTACAGAAGTAAAATTAAAAAATAAATCGAAAAAAAATCCTTGAAAATCATCTAGCACATATGTATGTCATTTCTTTTACATCATAAAAATAAATATAATATAATAAAAAGGATAAATAAAATTTTACTCGATGCTACATTAATTTAATTTTCATTTTGTTTGATTTTTTTGTAGTCAGTGTGCCAATAAATTGCTTACATAAGTCGAATTGTTTGTTATTCAAAATAAATTCACAAATATGTGGCGATCCAAGCAGACGTGCATAATTTTATGCATTATTTAATAACAATCATGTCTATTTCGTTGACCACAATTTTAAAATGGAACATGTTTTTTAGCAATAAAAATTATTGAGATAAAATATTTTACAAAATATTTTTATTTTTACAGCCATTCTGAATTCTTCCCAAAAAAATGGTAGATTTTGAGATTTTAATTTGAGACAAACGAGAAATCATTGATAAAAATATTCATCTAATAAGTTCTCACTTTCTGACTTTATATTCTCTGTTCAAAAAAAAAAAAAAAAAATTTTTTTATAAAAAAATGCCCGGTTTACTTTAAAATACAATTGGCCATTTTTTTAATACATTAAATTTTGCAACATGGAAAAGCTTTCGATTTGTTAATAAAAATAAACATTTAAATATTAGAAAACTATTTTATTCCATTTTTATTTTGTTGCAGGCCAGAAGATTTTAAATTTTGTCAACAACTTCTGATCGTCGATGCGATATTCCAACCTATATCATTTTTCTTCTATCCAATCTATCTCATATTTCTTCAATATTTATTAAAAAAACAGCTTCCATTTTAAAATTATTCTCAACAAAGTAAATACAAAATATCAAATTCTTTATACTTTGTTGAGAAATAACAAACTGAAATTCCCAAACCTGTTTGGTTCAAGCACATATTTGTGAACAAACATTTTTGGACATGAATATGAAAAAATGTTTTACACCATATTTACACGAAATTATTCGATATTTGTAATAGTTTTCCATCGATGAATAAAAACTATTCGTTTAATCGCTTTTGTGTTTTGGGTATTACGAAATCAAGCCATATACAAAAACTGTTATTAAATTAATGTAATATAGCGCATTAATTCTTTATTTACTTTTTATTATAGTATATTATTTATTTTATATATTTTGTATAAATATTTGTGTACTTTTTATATCTGCCAATGCATTTTTAGATGAATGTATTTATGTTTGTCTAATGAAAACTTTTGAAAGTGGGACTCATTTTAAATCCTACCAATAACGCACTACAAGCACATTTTTGAGAAGTATGTGATAACAATTAAGTCAAATATCACAAAAAAATTAGGCAGTAAAAAATAAACTGAATCATACTTTAAGTGTATTCATTGTTGTGTTCATGAGATTGATGTGTCCTAGCGACTTCTTCAACGTTTGAGCATATATTTGAACGGCAAACTCACATTTTCGCTTCAATACTTTGGAGATTTCCTCTTTATATATACTAAATTGTGGTGAGAGAAGAAAATTTTAATTTACATAAATATGGCATTGAAAATTGTAGTAAAAGGTCCAGGGCCTTTTTAAATGTTGACACATATTCTTGTTTTATAGAATTCCAAAAGATATCAAGATATAATTTCTTATGTGTTGTTGTTTCTTATCCCACTTGGTCGACAGCGATATCTAGACCAAGTCCATGAACCCGTGTGTTCTCAAACAGTGGAAAACCGCTCCAGGACAATCAAAATTCTTAAACAGACAAGTCATGATAACGGTAAAAAATGCAGCTTCTTTTTGTCCTCGACCTTGTGGCACAAAGATATAGGGCATCCAAAGGGAGAAGTCTGACTTTACCCCACCCTGTTATACACCCGGCACTGGGTAGCCATTTTAGTCGCCTTTTACGACATGCATAGGCTACAATGGAAAGATTTTACCTCCACATGGGATTTCTTATGTTTATTCATCAATCCGCGATCAGTTAATATGGCTGTCACTTTTCCTTCTGTTAATATTAAACCGAAATTACTTGAATGTTAATTGAATTGGTTTCTTAATCCAACTATATTGTTTAGTCTTAAATGGTGGGAAAAAAAAAACTAAATTTTTCTTTTAAACTTGTTAAATATTCAAATATTATTGGAAGTGTTTCATTTATGCAAGTGTTACTTACCAATGGAAACATTCCCAAATTATCTTTGACAGTTTTTGCTGTTTCCCAATTCTGTAATTTTCTTTGAAACACTTTCAGTGTCAGTGAATGTAGTAATATTTTCTTCTTTTCCTTGCATGCTAGAATTCAAAATAGAGAACTGAAATATATCGGCCAAATACTGTAACCAGCCAATCCAAAAATCGCACTGAAAGCGTAAATGTGACACAAAATGTAGTACAAAAATGTAATTGTTTTATCTCTTAAAAACTCACGAAGCTCTTGTCTTGTCGTTTACTCTGGCACGTACATCCTCCTTGACAGTCACCTCACTCAGTGTGTAAAGCCAGCCGTCTTTGTTGTGAATCTGTACTGATACAAAGCGTTTTGAATAAATGCGATTTGAAATGTCTTCTTAAGTTTCCAACATATCTATGTCTTCATTTAGTTTGTCGCTCTACTGTCCTTTTTGTGCACATTTTGGGATAATTATACCTGGATCTACAGTTTAAAGTGGACTCCAAATCACTAACAAACATCCATACCACGAACCATTAGGTTATAAACCTGAAGCCTGTGGTACCAAAAGCCAGAAAAGCTAGCCAATTGTCCATCAAGCCTCAGGAAGATACGTTAGAGTTAATTTTGGTTATACATTTTTTAGACCAGATGGTGCTACGAATACTCGCTCTTTGCTATTCCTCCCATTCATTTAGAATTACTTTCTGTCATAATTTGTATTTTGAGATGTTATAAGTCCCCACAGATCCGCCATTTGCATTTAACAGATACGCACGATCGTTAAAGTAGCGTTTTATTATATTTGCTTTCTTAGTTCGAGAAATATTTATTATGTTAATCTTAAACAATCTGATTTGACATGAATTCTGTATTTTAATTGCTTCCCATGTAGGATTATACCCACTGGTAAAATGCATAATGTTCAAACTAACAAAATAGCATGAACCTAATACTAGTCTCCTTTATAGAAAAGATATGACTCTTTTAATCGTATGTCCAAAGTGTAATAAAATTGTTATATTAATTTCAAGTCTTCGTGCAGCAGCCATCGGTGAAGATATGGAGGATTAAAAAAACTCTTATAACATCACATACAACCATCTACTTGAAACAGCTTGCAAATGTCCTTGTAAAACAAAACGCAGAGCGAAGAGTACCTACTTATCTTCAAAGTGATCTAAAAATGAAAGCATTGAGATGAAAAGCAGGAGTAGGTATTGAAGTAGAAGGACAGACATCAGAGAAAAGGAGATGCAATACCATACCAAAATGACAAGCACACTAGAATCACAAGATTCAACTGTGAAATTTGACCGAAATTTATACGTCTGGCGCACTCAAGCACATTTCTCTGAGTGCAACGCT
Source organism: Caerostris extrusa (assembly GCA_021605095.1). Taxonomy (NCBI): domain Eukaryota; kingdom Metazoa; phylum Arthropoda; class Arachnida; order Araneae; family Araneidae; genus Caerostris; species Caerostris extrusa. Next base: position 15,292 of record BPLR01011754.1, on the reverse strand, counting down.
GAGATACAATGACTATGAAAACTGGTATAATCCTCTTTATATCTAAAATTTAATTCAATTCAATGATTTTTTTTCTTTGTTTTATTTTACTTAAATGTAAATAATTCAATAACTTTACCTACAAATATATATATATATATATACTATATATATATATATATTATGGGTTAATTTTTTTAAATATCTCTTTTACGAGCTACTAAATATATAATTAAACTATACAAAATTGTTCTAAAGCATTGTCTGGTGGAAACAAAGATAATTATATTTTAAAGTGAAAATGATATTTTTCAAGAAAAGAAAATCGTTCATAATTCTATAGTTTTTGTTTTTTAAGATTGCTGTTATGCGTTTTGTCCACACATTAGTTCTAAATCTTTTAGGTAACCTGTAGTATATCGTTTCAGCCGATTATTTTTAAATTTTTAATTTAATTAATATTTTAATATTTTTTCAGTATTTTGAGTTTTTGGATTCTATTTTATTTTTCTTGAATTTTGATTCTAATTTCCAGGAACAGTTTACGGTGAATTGAGTTCTACCGGATAGGATGATGGCTATGTTGATTTCATAGTAGAATTTAATTAGCGATTCTTTATCCAACAAAAAAGATTAAAAAGCCCTTAATGCTTCATGATTCAATAAGGGAATGAACAAATCTTACATGAAATGACTGAATGAATCTCCGATGATTTCCCTTGATTAAGTTAAAGATTTATCGATATGGTGCACTCTGCCTTTGGAATCTTCAATAATATTAACAAAAATTTTCCTTTGAAGTCTATGAGCTTAAACCCAGAGTTTCTTTCTTTTTGAAAATTCTGAATGAGAGTTCAATGTTTTTGTTTGCGAATGTCATAATGGTTATGTTATAAAATTTGATTGTGTTTCTATAAAGTAGATGATAATTTATAGCTAGTAAACGTGTCACAGTTCTACCTTTTGATAAGTCTGTGCAGTACTGATCTACTGGTTAACAGTTGACTAATGTTATGTTCCCTAAATAAAAATTAAAGGTTCATCTTTTTCTTCTAATTAATATTTTGTTTATTTGATAGTTTTTCAAAAATACATTTTTTTGTTCATGTGGAACATGAGTAAACAAAAATTGATGCAATTATTATTTTTTTTTTTTTTATCATTTAGATATCGCTACATAACATAATAATTTTCGACATGTTATTTAAAATTATTGAGGTCAAGCAAAAGTTTTAATAATTGAGATAAGATAAAAAAGAAATGGAAGTATGACAGGCTAATTGTTAATTTAATAAAACAAATGTTTCATTAACTTCATTATTTTTATAAAATTAAAATTTCAAACAATTTAAAAATTTCAGAGTTATAAGAAAATGAATCTGGTTTTTATAACTCTAGTTTTCATGCAACCCGCTTATCATGGTTTGAACAACTCGTATCTGTAAAATAATGAATAATATATATAAACATTGAAATTATTTATAGACAACTAAAAATTGTTATTTTTAATGATAATTATAACGCTTAAAATTTTGGTATATATCAAATATAGAATGTCTAACAACCCGATGTCTTAATAAGACATTATATACTTATTTTTTTATGTCATTTATTAAGTATAATCAAAACGAAAATTGTTTCCCAATCGTAGAACACCATTTAAAAGTTAGATATTTATCTCAAAAATATTTATCTTAAAAATAGTGATAAAACAATAATCATCATTTCTTTACGTTTTAACAAAAGGAAATTCAATTAATAATTACATTAAAAAAAAAAGAGACGTTGCAAGTGAAAGTGAAGAGCTTGATTTAAAGTTCTCATTTTTATTGTGTTCCCTATTTATTTATTTAAAAGTATTCAAAATCACAAAGCGTCTAAAAAGTAATTAGGTTTCAGTCTCGGAAGACTTTAATTCTCGGCGTTTTTTTTTCTTTGTTGATAGGATTAGGACCGGTGTGAAGAAGATTATGATTTAAACAAAGAAAATAATTTGTCTAAAGTGTGTGAATGAATTAAATGCAGTTCTGTTTCTATAATGCTGCTTCTGGTTTTTATGAAAAGAGAGTTTCATGCAAAATTGAATTTTAATTAATTAATTTAATGAATGACTCTGTAATTTATGAATTTAAAATTTAAAAAAATAATAATTAGTTTTGCTTCTAGACCATTAGCGAAATGTTTCTTTTTTATGATAGGAGGGTGAAGGTTGGTTTACAATATGAGTTTGTCTTTAGAATAATGCGATTTTTTTTGTGAATGAAATAAGAATAAAGAGTAACCCCATGTCTGAGTCAAAAATTTCATGAGTATAAACTTAAGATAAAGAAGTGTAACTGTAGAGCGGTAAATATTTATGTGCTTAGAAAAAGAAGAGTAACTGTAGAGTGAAATTATATTTATGTGTAAAATTAAAAAAGAGAAAAGTAATTGTGGGGAGCGAAATGATATTTATGTGAAAAATAGAATAAAAAATAGTAAAGTACCTTTATTTGTATGGAATTAGAAAAAAGGAAAGTAATTGTAAAATAAAATGATATTTATGTCTATGAAATTAGAAAAAAGGAGAGTAACTGTAGAACGAAATGATGTTAACGTGTATGAAATTAGAAAAAAAAAAAGAAGTGTAATTGATGAGAATAATATTTATGTGTATGAAAATAGAATAGTAATGCAGAATAAAATAATGTGTATGAAATTAGAATAAAGATGAGTAATTGCAGAGCGAAATGATATTTATGTGTATGAAATTAGAAGAAAGAGGAATAACTAACTATAATATATATTTGTATGAAATTAGAATAATGAACAGTATTTATGTGAGGTAAGGAATTTAAGTTTAAGAAACATTAATTGTATGTGTGAGATAAGGAGTTCATGTGTAGGAAATTATAAGAAAGAGCAATTTTTGATGAGAAATTGCATGTGGGATGAGTAATTAGTGTAATGAGTAGTTGTATATGTAAATAATTTATGTTTATAAGATTAGTATAAAGAACAAAATTGCATGTGAGAGATGAAGAATTTGAGTAGGAAATTAGAAAAGAATTATTAACTGAATATGTATTCTATTAATTTAAGCGGATAGCGATGGTATAATTTATACATATTGGATGAACATTTATAATAAATAAAATAATTTAGGTGCATAAAATAATGATGATTTTTAAAAAAAAAAAAACCGAAAATAAATTACCAGAAGAATTGATGTTCAACAATATAATACTTTTGAATCTTTTTAGGTCGAGGCTTATATAACGAATAAAACTAGAATTAGTTTGCTTATTATTGTTAATTTTATAGTATTAAAAATGTAATATATACATACTATGCTTATATATTTCTAAATAATTCAGTATTTAAATTTCTTACAATTGATATTAATTATTCAGTGAATTAAATTTCAAGTTTTGTTTGTAATTTTCACTGCATGATTTAACAATCTAATGAGTGATAATATTTTCTTAATAACTTGACAGTTTTAAATTTATAAAAAAGTAAACCTTAAAAATGTAGTTATTACTTTTGTAAAATTTTCATATGGCGATAATAATACAACATAAATAAATTAATTAATATTATATTCAATATTGAACTATTTTTGTATACACAATATTGTAATATTTTTGAATACACAATATTGTAATATTTTTGTATATACAATATTGTATTATTTTTGAATACATAATATTGTGCTATAATAATGGTTTGTACAATTTGTAGTAAAAATAGTATTAATGATGCTTAATACAATTGGCCGATATTTCAAATTAAAATATTATATTATATATACTTAATATATACTTGATACATTTCTGGTACTTGATGGCACTTCAAAAGAATTTAATTTGTGTAATTTGTAATAAATTTCATAATAAACCAAAAACTGAATAACATTTTAAAATTACCATATCAAAAACTAACAACCAATAAAATAAATATAGTTATCTTCCTTACCCTCTTAATACAATAATCTCTTAATAATTCAGTCTTAGAATAAACACTCATCCAGGAGACCTGCAGAGACATCCATTCAAATAAGAATCCATTAAGTTGCGCAACCTGCCAACAAACTGCAATCCCTCCTGCCAAACAATCTACCTGGGAGGGGGTATTAGAACCTTTCCGCCAAATTTACCGGCCCTTCTTAAAACTTGCGCCACTCCAAGAACAAGGATCATTTTCCTTAAACCGTCTCAATAACAATTCCCCCGTAAATTCGGGGGACGGAGAGAGTGTGGTCCATCGAAAACAAATCCACGAAATCTAACTCGTTACTGTTGAGCGGCTTAACGATCAATCGCTGTCATTGCCTAATCCTGGGAGGAGTGGGAGGAGTAATGGCGCAGGTCAGCACATCTCCCGCCGAGTTCATAAACATTTATGATATGGTCAGAGTGCGCACTTAAAACCATTATTGTCCACGGTTTATGAAGTAGTGGAGAGCGGTAATGCGAGATTAGGCTTCCCAAAGTATATTATTTTAAGATTTGGTGAAACTGGGATAAGGAGTTTGGGAAATATTTGAAATGGAGATGGTTGTAGCTATGCACTTTAATGCACCATTGTAGTGCATAGAGATTTAATAAATATGGACTTAATGCAAATTTTTTAACATTGCCTTGTGAATTATAACATTGCACACATTTTTACTTTTGGCAATATATAAGAACAAAGAATTCAAAAATAAGAACAGATCAATTGACAATTCAGTATTAATAAGAACACATTATAGATCCATAAGCAATTCAGTATTGATAGGAACAGATGAATAAGGAATATATCAATAAGGAATTTATCAATAAGGACCGATCAATAATCAACTGAAAATTAATAAGAACAGATCAATAATCAATTCAGTATTAATAGGAACAGATTAATAAGGAATTTATCAATAGGAACAGATCAATAACCAATTCAATATTAATAGGAACATACCAATAAACAATTAAATATTAAAGGAACGTATCATTAAAGAATTTATCAATAGGAACAGACCAAAAAGAAATTCAATATTAATTGGAAAAAATCGATGAGCAATTCAATATTAATAAGAGCAGATCAAAAATCAATTCAATATTAATAGGTTAGATCAACAAACAGTCAAATAAGATGCAAAAAATGAATAAATAAAAACTGAATATTAATAAGAACAAATCAATAAACAATTCATTATTAATGTAAATAGAAAGTTTTTTTTTTTTACTGAAAAGGATGCTGTAGTCTTGGACTAATGCATTTTAAATGGAATTAAATTGCAACTCGAGATTTTTCAAACCTATTAACGTGGGAATTATTTAGCTTATTTAAACAACCTTTATCTTCTTTAATTAAACATTTGTAAAGAAAAACTTAATTAATTTTTAAGTTAATCGCTTTTACCATTCAGTGACATGAAATGTTACAATTTGTTAGGCGAAGCATGATCAACACTGATCCTTATGCTATTAAAAACCACTTATTTACTTTTGAAAGTAATTTAATTGTTTTTCAAATGCTAGAGAACTAACCCATAGATCATTAGTTAAAGAGTTCGATATTTATGAACATTGAAATTCAAATGATTGATTGCATGACATTGTCTTTTTAGGCTTAGTTATTTTTATTAAGAGAAACAGAAAATTCAGGCTGAAGAAACGGATAATGAACTTCAATAATAATTTCTCTTTTATTTGAATCCTACACGTATTGATTTTGATAATTCTAGTTTTCAATGATATAATGGATGCAATGCATTATATGTTAGCTATAGTTTCTGCTGATGATGAAAATCATAAAAGAAGCCAGGACTTGTACAGATCTGTGAAATTGAAATAAATAAATAAATAAATAATGAAGAAGAAAATTTATTTTGAGTATCATTTCCAACCTTTACCAGGCTTTTTGTGAAATAATCTATTTGAACATATATCATTGCCTTTTTTTAAAAATCCAAATTGTACTCTTCTTCATAAATAAAAGTAGAAAACTTGCACAATTCTTCATTATAACCTTTCCTACGCACCCATTGACTGTCTAATGGCCAATTGTCAGGCGTTTTGGCCTTTAGTACCACAGGCGTCAAGTTCGAATACTGGCGGTAGCATGGATGTTGTGAGGGATCCGGAATCCACGTTAAACTGTATGTCCTAGTTTAATTAGCCGAAAGTGTATAAAAAATGACGAACAACAAAGCAAACCATACGCAATCTTTGATAAATATGCAATAGTTTTTGAAAAAATTATACGTTTTACTTAATCTAGTCTACCATTTTTAAAAGTAAAATTATTTTAGATAAACGATAGTTATTCCAATTTAGATTGGATAAAGTTACGATTAAATTTGATACTATTTTTTTTTTATATTCATTTTCACTAATTTATTTTTGTAAAAGTGTATTTTTATTTTATTAATAAAAAATGCTTGACATGCAGAACATTAAATAACTTTGTTAACATTAATATAAATAATTTTTTTTGATAGAAATCATGATGGATAAAAAAATAAAATATCTTAAAGCTGATTAAACTTTCAAATACAACACCGGAAAACGATAAAAATTATTGTTGATTCACTATTTCAAGCTTATAAAAGATATTTATACATAAATCACTTATATTCATCAGCATATTCTTATCACAAATAGAAGAAAAACTAAGTCAAAGTTTGATATTAGTTTTTATTTAAAGATGATTGAAATTTTTGCGTTGTAGAAAATTTTATTCTATTAAGGCGTAATAAGTTCATTTCATTTTTACTCAATAATCTTGTATTATATTTTTAGTTTATATAAATTTTTTTTTTTTTTTTTTGAAATGAGCAAAAAAAAAAAAAAAAAAAAAATCTATAAATTATTAATGAAAGATTTATGAAGTTTCCTTTACCCTTTAACCGAATGGGATTTTTTTGTTTTTTAGTAAGAATGTAAGAAGTCGTTACACAATATTAAATAAATAGGCTCCTGATGGCCGAGTGGCTAGCGCTCGTTACCACAGGTTTCTGGTTAGAGTCCCGACGGTGGCATGGATGTTTGTAGGGTTCGGAATCCCCGTTAAATTGTAGGTCCCGGTCTAATAGAATCGTAGAGCGTTTCGGGGATATTGTTACTCCACGTCAGCAGCTTATCCTAAAGCTACACGCGCTTCCTGGGTAGTGCTAAGTGAGTAACATCGGTGCAGCCCTTGCTTATGGCACAAAAGATACTGTCTAAATATTTTCCAGCTGCATTAGAAAAAAAAATATTAAATAAATTATTAAAAGACAATACTTATTTTCTTTGTTTTTTTGCTATCGACAAATTGAATATAAAAATAATACAATACTAAAATATACAAAAATAATACAATGCCCTTTTAATACAATACAATCAACCAAAACGCTGTAAATAAATGATCATAAATCTCAAAATAAAAGAGAAAAAATATATGAATATAATTCCTTCTATGATATCAAAAGAGAGTTTGCTGACTTAAACCACTCTTCACCGCAAAGCGATCTTTATCCGCAGCTGCGTTGTCATCGACTCACTGCCAATAAACGACAATTATGACACACTTGGCGCTCTCTCTCTCAGAAGAGGCAACAGCAAAAATGTGTCGCAACCTCTTTAACGTCCATTCACTGATTAGCATTTTTGTCGCCAGGATTAGGGAGAAGTGAGGGTAGTCCATAAATTCCTCCCTCCCTGCCCCCCCCTCAAAATAGTTTCACCCCCCGAATGCTGCTAAATCTCGGGCCAAAGGCGCCTTAACAAGAAGGATTAAACTCAACGCATTCTGACCCTACTTAATTATGTTGTTGTCGCCTAGGCGCTCTTTCGCCAATGTGCCAAGGCATGTGCGTCGTCATGACAACGGGATTGGTTAAGTTGGGGGAAGATTTCGCGCAGAGTGCATGTTAGGAAGATTAAGGAGAAAGAATGTTACCCCTTTTAATGTGGGTTTAAAGCTGTGGATGGGGGTGGGGGGGCGTAGTTGTGACATATGAATTCCATTTTGGAGTGTTGGAGAATTTTTGGAAGGCATAAGAAAAATTAACAAACTTGTTCTGTTGCTATGGCGACATATTTTACTTCTTGTAATCTTCCATTTATTGAAAAGCACCTTTTTTTTTTTCGGAGAAATTTTTTTTTTTTAAATAGTAAAAAAATACTCACTAGTATTTAATTATGTATTTTTTTTATATTCAATGCATTATTATCGAATGTATTTTTATCGAATGTATTTTTATCAATTTTTATGTATTTATTATCGAATTTAAGTAGTCTCTTTTTTGTCATCATTTCGGTATTTTGGAGCAACAGAGGAAAAATTGAGCTTAATATGCCATTCTATCAGAACTAGCGTACAGGAAGGCTAAGGTTCGAATCCCTTGGTTGCCTCAGTTGCAGTCACTGCTTTCAGAAACGAGGAGACTTAATGGAAATGGAGATGCTTATGAGTCACCCCGAATAGCTGTTCTGGCTGGTGGGAATTTTAGGTGTTTCTCCCATACAAGGCGTAATTTAGTTCCCCTATAAGTCCTCTTGAAACCAATTTCATGCCATCCTCTTCCATCAGTGGGATGTTTGAGGCAGTGTAATAGATTCATCGATATTGAAAAACCCGTAAAATAAATGTATTTTTTTCTACCTGATTTACGTCATCTCTTTAAAAAGTCTTATGATGGTTGCTTAAATTTTTAACCTGCTCATACCTCGTGATATGAAAGCATTTTTTGTACTTGCTGAGATTCGCACCAAGCTTCCTATTCTCAAAAACCTGAATTTTTTCTATCCCCAGTTCCATCCTAATAATTATAGTTTAACATTTTAATAATTATTCATATAATAATAATAATTTTTCAGTTTAATATTGTACACAGAAATGAAGGCTTTTATTTCAGCTTATGAAGGTTATTTTTACTACTTTACAAGATCATAATTCAATTCAAGACATATTTATCTCCACAAATAATAAAAGATGAATTGCAACCTTAATCCTATCCAAATAAGACAATTTTAAGTATATAAACTAAAACTATATTCCATAAAAACGTTTAATTTTTTTTTTTTAATGCAGAGAACAAATAATTCCAGGTATGTTGGTTTTAAGAAATTCTGAAACCTGAAAGCATCTACAATTCACACGCGCTATGGTTCATTGGTATAAAAATGAAATATTATTTTACTATTACAGGAGTTTTTTTTACTTTCTCGCAAAAGTCAATTACAATATGTCTGGCACTGGCATTCAAATAAACCCGTTGTCTAGAAATGGGAGATGAAATTTTACAATTCTTTATTTATTATTAAACATTTCTACATTTTTGCCATTGTTAGAAAGCGATATTTTGCTTTAGAATGTAAAAGTTCTTTATAAGGTTTCATATTACAACTGGCACTGAATTAAAAGAAACTCATTAAAGTACTGATTTCTACATTATATATTATTTAAAACGTTGTTTGTAAATCTACTGACTAAAATTTCTCATTTCCTTAAAGTCTACGTTATATATATATATATATATAAGTGTGTTTGTGATGTAATTAATCCGAGGATTATGTGGTGGTTCCTGATTAATCCGGTGATTATGTATAATTGCCGGCTATTACGTATAATCACCACTAATTTTCGTAAATGTGATACATTTTGGAATATTTATCAAATAAATCAGTGGGTTTATATAATTTCCGAATCGTAATGGCAAATATGATAAAAGCCCGTTACTCTTCGTTATTGGCTGTTTTTTTTTTTTTTTTTTCAATTCCTTCTATTAGCTTACATCCTCCCGATATATATCTTGTTCAAAGTTTCAATCGTTCATAAAATACTTTCTATTCATCCACTCGAGTTCAAATACATTTTTTTTTTGAACTTGCAGTGGATGACATTTGATGTTAATACAATTTTTTCAAATTATAATTCATTAGTTAAATTTAATTCATTAATTTTAGTTTTTTTTTTAGATTTAAGTTGCATATATCTACCCATAGATGGCCCCAGATAAACTTAAAAAAAAATGAATGAAAATTATTGATAAAGGACTTTCTGCAATATAGCGAAAAAAAGTAGGAATTGACTTACATTTTTTTTTTTTATATATTACTTGTTTCTTATGCAGTCTTTTGGCAAGCGCTTTACGCGAACGTGTCGCAATCGGACTTTGTCCACGTTTCCACTAGACTAGTGCCTGTAGTAGTATTTTTAAATTTTGTGTCGAATGTTAGTATGCCAATTTCGTGCTGCCTAATATGTCTTAATAAGTAAACTTAAAATATTTAATATTTAGTAGTAGAAGTAATAAAAGTTATTTGGAAAATTTGGTTTTTTTCTCTCTCTAAAATATAGATTTAGTTTGCTTTTGATATGTAATTGGTTTGCATGAATTCAAATAATAAAATTATTTTCCCTACTTTGGCATTTTATTTGACAAGACATGCCAGTCCCTTATTCGAATTTCTTTCAGGCTACATCCACGTGACTGAAAATAGACATTTGTTGAATTTTTGATTGAAAATTATAAAATATTGTCAATCGTAGCCCTCTTGTGCCACAGTATCTAAAGAAAAAAATGTCCTTGTGTCTAGTAACTACTAAAAAAAAATGTATTCTGCTGGCTCAGTTGGTCATGATATTTATAACATTCGCTACGAGTTGGGAATTATATAAACTCGATGGTTAAATTGATAAATATTCAAGAATTCATCACATTTACCCAACTTAGTGGTGATTATACGTAATAACAGGCAATTATACATAATTACAAGATTAATCTCATTTATCGTGACATATATATATATATATATATAAATGACTAAAATTATAAAATAAAAATTATTTAAAAAAATTGTAATATGTGAAAATGGTCAAAAGAAATAAAATATTTTAGAATTCGAAATTTATACGTGAAGCCAGTCTGTATTCAGATGCATTTATTGAAGATTTTCAAAAAAGTTATTGCAAATTTATAGGTTTAAAATAAATTTACCAATTAAATTAAAAAAAAAAAAGTATTAATATTTCCTGAACTAGCGAAACGTTCTTTTATATCACGCAAAATATGTACTTCTTGTAACCCATTTGCAGCATAACCGCGGGAATTTCCTGGTCATTATCATCGATGCGCGTATACGTGCACTAGTGCATAGTAACAATTGCAAATGGATTGAAATATTTTGTTTGCTAAACGCAATTCTAAAAAAAAAACAGATAAAATTCGAAGGTTTTGATTGAAATTATAGTAAAAAAGTAAATGAGGCGTACAAAATCTAGCAGTAATCAAAAATAGACAGACCTACATGTTCCTTTTGAACAGCTAAGTTATTTTCAAAACTATTTTATAAAAATAGAACATTTCATGTCTTCAAGCAAAAATTAGCAGAAGAAATAATTGAACTAAATAAAACAACAAATAAAAACGTCAGCAACACGAGAAATTACACTATGTCCATCATTACCAAACACGATTTACTGGCCAACATTTTCAAATACTAATTCAAACAACTTCACTAACTAATGAAACAACTTCATTACGAAAAACTCGTAAACTTTTGTGCAGTTGTTTATCCCCTTCCCCCCAAAAAAGAAAAGATCCATTTTATCAATGGGATAGCAGCCGTGTATCTTTATTTATATATTTTTATCCTATGCCAGTCTCCAACCTCTCGCTCAATAGTCGACGAGCAGCCCAATACAGTAAAGTACGACAAAAATAACCTCTAAAGGCATTTACAGTAACACAAAAGGGAAAAGGTTAAGAACAATAGGTCATATGCTGAGATACTCTCCAGTCATGGGCACGCCATGTTCATAAAGGAGGCAGATATCAGTATCAGCCAGTTTCTATACAGGTGACTGTAAGTAGTCATGGCCCGTGACAAGCCCAAAACAGGCCACGCCGACAGCTTTAGGCAAAGAATGGAGAATCTTATTAACTTATTCAGTAGGCAATTCCACTTTTTCTCAGAAGTCTTCTCTCTATACAGGTTGAAAAAGTTGGATTTAATAGAAGAAAGATATATATCGCTTTATATTCCGCAAAGACAAAGGAGGATCAGGTTGTATCATTTGTGATCCATTCATGGCGAAAATTTAAACCTGCTTATTTCTATATATTCCATAATGGTTTGGAATCCGCTTCAGAGTAATGAATTTCTTGGTGTTCTACAGCTTCATATTGCACTTGCCTAGTATACAGAAAAGGCTGCTTTCAAGGCGACAAGTAGTTTAGCGAGAACAGGAGGCACAACGAGTAGGCGACTGATATCATCCCTCTCTAATTCATGGGCACGCCATGGTCGTAAAGGGGACAGATATCTGTATCAGCTGTATGTGTTGAAACTTTCAAATGTTATCATACCGTGCAAAACAATTAAATTGAATTTCTCAAATTATTTTCAAGGTATAACTTTGTTGAACTAAATCAAATTATAAATACTCTGTGCACGCTATTTTGGCTTTTTTTTTTTTTGTCTTTCTAAAATATTTCTATCTTTAAAAACGTTTGGTGATATGGGCCAATTTTCAATATTTTGGAATGATGCAAATGAGTTAGTTACTATAGTAGAAGTTATTGCTTTTAACGAAGATTTATCTATAAAAACTGCCACATTAATTAATTCGTCAATGATATAATAGACAATGATTCGTTGTCAATAGATTGGCAATGATTCGTTCGAAATAGAATAAATAAAAACAATCATAATTATATAAAATGAGTGCAAATCCCGGAAATAAAATTTAACATTTCGTTTGTCTGTTTTTAACATGATAGTTAGCGGAACATACAACATATTAGAAACATACAAAATTTAATTTGTATTTTTGAGAATCTCCTGGAATTTTAATTACCAATTTGAAAAGATAATAGATCCAATCCGCTATGTAAGAGTTCACTGCTTGAAATGAATTAAAGCATTTTATAACAGGGTTTCAATACACCCCGAGAAACAATCTTTCTTATACTACCGGAACATCTGAAACTTAGTTTGACAGACTGATGCTCTTTCTGCTATTCTACCGAAATCACATTAAGTGAAACGGAAGACATACATAATTTGGGGTAAATTTAACAATTTGTATTTTGGTGCGGAACAGGTAATTGGTCCAGGCTGATTGAAAACTTCTGTTCAGAGACGTTATTCTTAAGCAAGAAGAAGAATTCTGCAAACTTTCCAGTCCCCAGTAAGTACGGCCCTTAATTGTCACTTCTTAATGAAACGAGAATGTATTTTCCCACAATCAGGTTCGCACTTTCATTAAGTTTCCAGCCGGAAAATTGTTTTAAAACGCGGCCTCTTCTAATAATGAATGTCTGGAAGGGAAGATGGGTAATTAGGAAATAAAATACTTTTGTTCAATGAGAAATGCATAAAAATCAATACTTTTAGTTTTTCTTCAATATAGATGATTATTTCTCACTCTAGTAATTCTCTGGATTATATCACAATGGATTCATTTTGCGACATATTTTTTTTTTTGTAATTATAAAAACAAAAACAATATTGACTTTTTTGAAATTTATTACATATAGAAATATTCAATAAGGGATAGTAGCTTTCATATTATCCTATGAAGTTTTTCTAGATAGTTTTCATTAAAACAATTGTATCATACTAAAAAAAATATCAATACTTATTTTGAGTACTTATAAATCCTACCAGTTTTTAAGCTAAAAGGTATAAAGTATAATTGACTTTTGTTTCTTTTGAAAATCTTAACTTAACATAAAATATCAATACACAATCCACCTTCAAGTGTTATTTCCTTTCGAAGATGAAATGTAAGCTCTAAATTAAAAAAAAATTAAATGAAAGAATTATTCTAAAATATATATATACTGATGTACTTTACAAAATGTTTATAGAATTGCTGAGGCAAATGGTGAAAACACTTTCATTGTTCAGAGAATTCTATAATAAAAAATGATATTCATTGAAAGCATACTGATATATTTAACATACAATTTACAATCTTAGCATATTGTCTGGGCATTTTAAAACAAACTATTGATGATAGCTAATGATGATTTTAAGATATTAGAAACGAAATCGTCCCAGAAAATAATAAAAAGTCTAATTTACTCTTCTACAATAAATTGTGCTAACTAATCGTTAGATTTTTGTTATAATAATTAACACATCAATAATTTGCACATCAGCATAATCGAATGAATTTTTTGGTTTACTATATGATCCATGATAATGTAAATTTGAAGTTTAAACTATTAGTCAAAATTAAGTTAGCTTTACAGGCCAATAATATGCACAAGTTTATAATTAAATGGATTCTTTTTGCTTTATATTTGATTTCCTCTCATAATTTTCTAATTTTTAAAACTTCAAATTTACATTAAGTTTTTTTAAAATTATTCAACAAAACCATGTAATAAAAATTGCACGTTTTTTTTTTTTTCTACACAATATTTTAAAAACTATTTTATTAAATAATAAAATTTTATTTATCTAAGAAACGTCAAACGGAAACTTTTCAACTCACTGTAGTATGTTTATATTTCAGGTTAATCCATCAAATTTTGAAGTCTTTTTGGAAGTTATGACTCTAAACACGTCCGACCAGGTATGATTTTTTTTTTTTTTTTCATTAAAGTCAAAGAGACAACCAATTTTTACCGCCCTTTCTGCCCCCTTTCCCTTTCTCGAATGCTCTTTCTCGTTCCGGAAGGTCACCTTCTACAGCCATTCCCTTTTAATAACGCGAGGAACTCTGGCCGAAAAACGAAAGAGGTGGACAAAGGGGTGGGGGTGGGGGAAATGACAGGACGAGGTGAAAGAAGAGAATTCGAAAAGGAGGGTTCGCTGCATTATCGGCATTCCAAGCTCCTTACTTCCTTTCCACTTTTATCCATTATTAGAATATTCGAAAAGAAGAAGAAGAAGAACGGGAAAGAAAAAAAAAAAAAAAAAAAAAAAAAAAGAACGGCAGCAAAAGCGCGCGAAAATGATGGAGTATTCTTCGCATTTCATCGGCAGACGATCATTTCATATTAACAAGACTAAGATAATCTATATTTGGAATGAAGACCTAGGGGTTGATAGCAGGGGGAAGGGCAGAATGGAGAATAAACGAAAAAGAGAGAAAGAAAGAATAAAAAAAAAAAGACTTGTTTCATAAAAATCGCGTCTCGGCTTAGCAGAGGAAATGGCAGTAAATGAAGCTTCCATCGATTGGAACATACCCTGGATGAAGCCGGAGGTCATCGATTACTTCAAGGAAGCGATTATTTTAATCGTCATTGTTGTTTTTCCCCCTTTAATGTTATCTGAGGTCGAATCTGACAACAAGGGAGGTTGAAGTGCATTGTAGTCTCATTCATTTGGAGAAAAGATCAAAT